>CAUYSK010002605.1:0-26459 GCA_963575035.1 Avahi laniger | reverse complement strand
CTCTCCCTATTTACATCTCTCTCCCCTCGACCCCTGGCAACTATCTTTTTACTGTATCCATAGTTTTGCCTTTTCCAGAATATCATATAGTTGGAATCATACAATATACAGCTTTATTCCAGTGGTTTCTCTCACTTAGTAATATGCACTTATGTTTCCTTCGTGTCTTTTCATGGCTTTATAGCCAATTTCTTTTTAGTGTTGAATAATATTTCATTGTCCAGATGTACAACCATTTATTTATTCATTCATCTATGGAAGGACATCTTGGTTGCTTTCAAGTTTGGTAATTATAAATAAAGTTGCTATGAATATCCATGTGCAGGTTTTGGTGTGGACATAAATTTTCAATCCTTTGGGTAAATACCAAGGAGGGCAATTAATAGATTGTATAGTAGGAGTATGTCTAGTTTTGTAAGAAACTTCCAGTCTTCCAAAATAGCCATAGCATCCACTACCAATGAATGACAGTTCCTGTGACTTCACATCCTCTCCAGTATTTGGTGTTGTCAGTATTCCAGATTTGGGCCATTCTAATGAGTGTGTAGTGATATCTCAGTGTTGTTTTAATTTTCATTTCCCTAATGACATATGATGTTGAGCATCTTTTCATATGCTTATTTGTCATCTGTATATCTTCTTTGGTGAGGTGTTTGTTAAGATTTTTGGCCCATTTTTTAATCAAGTTATTTGGTTTTCTTATTTATTAGAATCCAAGAGTTTCTTGTATATTTTTGATATCAACTCTTAATCAAATATATCTTTTACAAATATTTTTCCCAATTCTGTGGCTTGAATTTTCATTCTCTTGACAGTATCTTTCACAAAGAAATCTAGCTTATCAATTTTTTCTTTCATGAATTGTGTTTTTGGTGCTATATCTAAAAAGTTATTGCCAAACCAAAAGTCATCTAGATTTTCTCTTATGCTATCTTCAAGGAATTTTATAGTTTTCCATTTTCCATTTACATCTGTGATTCATTTTGAATTAATTAAAAGCATATAAGGGTGTAAAGTCTGAGTCTAGATTCATTATTATTATTTTATTATTCTTTTGTATGTGCATATCTTAGCACAATTTGTTGCAAAGATTTTCTGCCTGATGGATCTGTTTCTGACAGAGTGGTGTTGAAGTCACTGTAATTGTAGATTCATCTAGTTCTCCTTGGAGTTCCATCAGGTTTTGCTTCATGTATTTTTGATACTCTGTTTTTAAGCACACACACATTAAACATTGATATGTCTTCTTGGTGAATTGATCCCTTTATCATTATGTAATGTCTTTCTTTATCTCTGATAACTTTCTTTGCTCTGAAATCTGCTGTGTCTAAAATTAACATAGCTACATCCTCTTTCTTTTGATTAGTGTTAACATGATATACTTTTCTGCATCCATTTACTTTTAATCTATATATATTTTTACACTTAAAGTGGCTTTCTTGTAGACAGCATAAAATTAGGCCTTGTTATTTGACCCATTCTATCTCTGTCTTTTAATCGGTGTGTTCAGACTATTGACATTCAAAGTGATAATATAGTTAAATATCTACTATACTTTTTACTGTTTTCTACTTGTCCTTATTCTCTGTTCCTATTTTTTCTTCCACTCTTTTTCTGCCCTTTATGATTTTAATTGAGTGTTTTGTATGATTCCACTTTCTCTCTTTTCTTAGTATACCAATTATACTTTCTAAAATCTTTTTTTAAGTTAAAAGAAGTCTAGGTTGCCATAGATTTTTCAACATACATTTACAACTAATTCAAGTCCACTTTCAAATAACACTATACTATTTCATTAGTAGTAGGAGTACCTTATAATAACAAAACAATCCTAATTTCTCCCTCTCATCCTTTGTATCGTTGTTCATTTCACTATACATTAGCAGGCATATAGGCATAAGCATAACTAATTGAGTAAATTGCTATTATTATTTTAAATAAACTTGTTAAATGAATTAAGAATAACAAATATTTTTATTTTACCTACACTTTTTCTTTCTCCAGTGCTCTCCTTTTCTTTATGTAGATCTGAATTTCTGACTGATACAATTTTCCTTCTCTTTAAAGAATTTTAACACCTTTTGCAAGGCAGCTATCCTGGCAATACATTTTCTCAGTTAGTGTTTGTCCGAGAAAAGCTTAATTTCTCCTTCACTTTTGAAGGATAATTTCATAGGATATAGAATTCTACGTTTCTATTTTATTACTCTCAACACTGTAAATATTTCACGCTACTCTCTTCATGCTGCATAATTTCTGAGAAGTTAGATATAATTCTTATATTTGTCCTCTATGGGTAAGATTTTTTATTTCTCCTCTGGCTTCTGTCAGGATTTTTTTTGTTTTTGATTTTCTACAATTTGAATACAATATGCCTAAGTGTAGTTTTTGGGATGATTTTTGGCATTTATCCTGCTTGGTGTTTTCTGAGTTTCCTCAATATATGGTTTGGTATCTGACATTAACTTTGGAGAAATTCTCAGTCATTATTGTTTCAAATATATTTTCTCTTTCTTTCTTTCTTTTTTCTCTTTCTGGTATTCCCATTTACACATGTCATATATTTTGTAGTTGTCCCACAATTCTTGGATACTCTGTTCTGTTTTGTTTTTTCCCCCCGGATATTTTTTCTCTTTGCTTTTCAGTTTTGGAGTTTTCTATTGAGACAGCCTCAAGCTCAGAAATTCTTTCCTCAATCAGATTAGTTACTAATAAACCCATCAAAGGCATTCTTCATTTCTGTTACAGTGTTTTTGCTCTCTAGCATTTCTTTTAATCTTTCCTAAAATGTTTGTTTCTCTGCTTATGTGACCCATCTGTTCTTGCATACTGTCTATGTTATCCATTAGAGCCCTTAGCATATTACTCACAGTTGTTTTGAATTCCTCGTCTGATAATTCCAACATCCCTACCATATCTGAGTCTGATTTTGATGCTTGCTGTCTTTTCAAACTATGTTTCTTTTCCTTTTTGTATCCTTTGTAATTTTTTACTGATAATTGGACATAATATATTGGGCAAAAGGAATTGCTATAAATAAATTTTTAGTGGTAACGTGGAAAGGAAAGAGAAGCATTCTAAAGTTCTGTGATTAGGTCTTAAGGACGCTGTGTCTCTAGACTGTGAACTTCACAAGTCCTTCTCAGTCCCCTCCTATCTTAGGTGGGACAGGTTGGTGAGAGTGGACTAGAGGTAGGTATTTCCCTTCTCTCACATGGAAGGCTAGAGGAGGCTGAAAATGAGTATTTCCCTCCTCCAAGCGGGAGACTAAACCTGGCTAGAGTTGGATATTTCCTTTATCGATGGTTAGTTAGTCTTCGATTAGACCTATGAAGGTTAGGCTCTTGTTAAATATTTTCTCTTGAGGGCAGGCCTTTTTAAAAAGAACAGAATGCTCTGCCTGATTTCAAGATTGTTCCTTTTTCCCTCCCCCTTTCAGAAACAGGAGGAGGGTTTTTTTTTCTATTCACTGTAAGAAACTGGTAGAGCTCCAGGAAGTAAAATTCACAAAAGTGTATGTCCCCACCCTCATGACTGATCCTTCTGAAGTTTTTTATATCTCTTTGACTTGTCCACACAGAGACTTTTGCAATTTGTTAATTGAAGTTCAGATTTTCCTATGCTCCTTCTTGTTCCCATGTAAGTTTCTTCTCAGACAAGCTGTGATTCTCTGTATTTGCTTGACTGACTCTCCAATTTTGGGGAAAGTAGTTTGCTCTGTGACTTTACTTCTCTTAGGGATCTAAGACGAGTTGTTGATTTTTCAGTTTTTTTACTTCTTGTTAGGTCAGAGTGGCAACTTCTAAGCTCCTTACATGCCAGATCAGAAACCGGAAGTCCCTAAATTCTTTTTAATGCCTTATTTCCTTTCTTTGTTGATCCTATTCCTAATTTTACCTCTGTAGCAAAACATACAGCCATGTGCTGCTTATTGACAGGAATATATTCTGAGAAATTTGTTATTAGATGATTTCATAGTCGTGCAAATATCAGAAGAGTGTACTTACACGAACCCAGATTGTATAGCCTGCCACAAACCTAGGCTATATGGTACAGTCTATTGTTCCTAAGCTACAAACCCATACAGCACGTCACTGTGCTGAATGCTGTAGGTGATCGGAATACAGTACTAAATATTTGTGTATCTAAACATAATTAAACATAGAAAAACTACAATAAAGATATGGCATTATAATTAAACATAGAAAAACTACAATAAAGGTATGGTATTATAATCTTATGGGAGCACTGTTGTATATGCAGTCCATATTGACCAAAAAACATCATTACATGGTGCATGCCTATATATGAAAGAGTTGTTGATAGATGTGAAAACTGTTATATATTATATTATACACTTTCCAATATAAAGGTAGTGTTTTGTAGGTAATAATAATATAGCCTTATATTCGTATAATGTTTTATAAGTTTATATAGTAAGACATATTCCTTTATTGATTTCCATGACAAAAAAACTCTGACTTGAATAGAATTGTTATTATCTCAAATTATAAACAAATAATCTGAGGCTTAGCATGGTTCTCTTATTCTTCCCAGATTACACAGTTTAATGAAAGGCAGAGTCAGAAGTGGACCTCAGGTTTCTCTGCTTTTAGTATGCTGTACCATATGGCCCAAGTCATGTTCTAATATCATTTTGTTACTCGTATTGGCAGAAAAACCTTGTCTGCTCTAGCATATCATGTGGCAAGCATCTACGCCGGAGTTTAATATAGCTGAATCTACTGTATGTTGTTATAGCACCAGCACTTCTGGGTAAAAAAAGGTAACTATGCATAAATGTTTTAATGTTTGATTTATGAAAGAATATACCATGTCTGTCAAGAAAACTGGATTGTGGTAACAAAAGCATTAATAATCCTCTATTGAAAATATTGTTCTAATAATATCAAGAATTCATTCTCCTTCTTAAATCCTTTTATTCCATGGTTCAATTTATATCACCATAAGTTCTCTGGGTTTGAAGACTTATGCCAGATGCACTAGGCATTTATAAAAGCTTTTCCTTGCAGACATAAGTTGCAAGCACATGTTACGAGTCAAATGCAAGAGGTACTATGGTATTTGTGAGGCTCAGAATATTAGGAACATACAATCACTGATGACAAACAGACTAAGAAAAACTAAAAATGTGCACAACATGCCCGATTTTCCAAACCTGTGATGTGGGAAGATTGGGAAGTTTTGATTTGTAGCTTCCAGTACAAAGAATCTTCTCCCCAAGATGAAAAATAACAAAAGAATTTTGGTATATCTCTAAATATTTAAAATATTCATGGGTAAAACAATTAAAACCTAGCCATTTTTTGTGTTCTTCTTCAATGATATATTTTTAAATAAATATATAGAATTACCTTCAATATTTTTTTCTGCCCCACCCCCCTCTCGTCAACATTTGTGAGAAGGGAAACGTTTGTGGCACCCAAAAGGTGCTATATACACTAATGAAAAACGTTTAAAGGAGTAAGTAGATCTCTTATTACCTGTTCTTTTTTAATGATAGTCTGTAAGTTAAGGGATCCAGCAATACAGATAAATAATCATGAGAGATGACATATGGAACTTACTGAGATAACTTAGCAATTATTTTTATTTAGTTTCGAATAAGCTGCATTAACCATTATTGGCATCTTGTGAAGATCAGTAAATCTTCAGGTTTCTGCAAATCACTAGAACTTAAAATGATAGTTGTCTCCAAATGATTCCCTTCTCTCTATTTATCTCCAGGTGACAAGTCCTAGCTCCTGCATTTCTGTAATTTTCACTCTCTCCATTACTACTGTTATTGCCTCAATAACTCTTTCCTGGGAGTAATTCTGTGCCATACTAAAATAACGAATAAGGTAGCCTCCTAACAAATCTTGCCACAACACTCCAAACCTATTTTATATGTCAGACTCATTTTTAATTCTCATGGAAAACAATTCCAGTGAAGATTTTTTTCCTTCCCTAATCAAAATTTGAAAGCCTATAAATGGCCTAAGGATGGATTTTGTATTGTCTACTTATTTTCACCATGCCGTTCTGTCTGCTTTTTATGCCATGCCTCAGTCATGTATGTACAAATTTTTATTGCCTGAGTGGTCTCTGAGAAACACAAGGGCAGGATATGTCTCTAATTGGCCTTTCTAGCCACCACATTTGTTTAACATTGAGGGCTTTATTTGTGTCCTAATCAAGATGAATTCATATGCATTACAGCCAAGGTTCATTTGCTTCAAATTGTATTATATTTAAATATTTGACATCAGGGCATAACCTAAGGTATGATGATGGAAAAATCAAGAATTTACAGGCATTCCTTTCTTTTCACAATTCTAATATGCACAAATTTCAGCTACTAGAATTTAGTTAAGTAATATCAGTCTACCAACAACACTGTTCAAATTTTAATTACCATTGTGAATTATCTGTGAGTAATTTTATAAAGCATAAACTTCACTGTTTGTTCTCAGTCCACCAATCACTATGTACATGGCAGAAGTGCATCATAATCAGGGACCAATCACATCACTCCTTTCAAAGTCTGTCAATGACAGGTCACTGTGCATCTGCTATTCAGCTCACCTAAAGATAGCAAAGGGTGTGGTTGCCTTACCTCCTTGCCTTCCAGTGATAAACCCAGGTGACAGTTTGACAAAAATGGATAATTAGAAGAGAGAATTGGCCAAAAAAGATCAAAGTGCAGCAAACAAATGAGAAGTGATAAAACTGACAGTGAAATTTGAATTGAATATAAGTAGAGTTATAGAAGAAATAGCTGACCATGGGAATGTTGACATAACCACCCTTGGAGAAATTCTAGGTCTGCAGCCAGGAGAACTCAGTGAAGGTGAACTTACTGACATCAAGGAAGAGAGTGGTTATGACAAAAAGTATGACAATATCCCAGAGGAAGTGATGCCAGCAGAAGTTCACATTAAAGGAAGTCCCAGAGATTTCACAATATTGAAAGCACAGAAGATAAAATGTCAGAAAAGTATCCAAATGTAGAAGTATGGCAATTCTCCAAGGCTAAGAAAAAATGAGTGCACTGTATCCTAAAGTTATATAAGAAGAAGAAGAAGAAGGCAGCAATGTTCAAATAACCACTGGATACGTTTTTAGAAAAAAATAGAACACTAACTCTTGATGTTTCTAATGGTTTAAATTGCAATGTATTAAGAAAATACTAGTTTTATAGGGCTTTTCATTTTTTGTACATTTAAAACTGACATTAAGAGTTTAATATTTTGATAAAAATATTTATAGGTCACAGAATAATTATAAATTTTCCTTTGATTATTAAGAAACATTTTGTACATTTTCTGTTTGTATGGTCATTTTCATAGCCCCACACTACTGTGTAAAGTGAGGACTGCCAGTATGTATAAACATATATACACATATATACATGCATACACACATATATGTGACTGTGTATGTGTGACGTGGTGGTATGTGTGTGCATTCGGTGGTATCACTCTTGAAAGACAAAAATTAGGACTCTTTTCAACAGAATTTAGACATAGAATTTTAGCAGTCATTCTTAAAATGGCAAAGCTCACATATATTTTACACCCAAATTATAGATTACTAAAAAAAGAAATGTCACAAAAATCAGTATGTTTTAGCATAAAGATTGTATTACACAAACTTAATTGGAGCTACCTAGAGCATATCTTTCATTCAAATGTTTTTTCAAGAGACTTTTAAAGTGGTTATATTGCAAAATACCGAGCTCACGCAGTCTAGTTTAGTTGAACCTCTCTGGCAAGTACACACAACATGATAGTAGAGCAGTGAATGATTTCAGGTGCCTTCTGCCAAGAAGAATATTAATTGGTTTCTACAGACATTGTAATTCAGCTACTCATGGAAACACCTTAAATGTAATCATTGACTTCCCAGAAATAGGCTCCTTAGAACATTTCACCTATTGTGATTTTTTGGCTTATTTGTCCTTGTTTCTTACAGACATAAACAAACCACACTCAATAATAGAGTGCATATTGCACTCCACTGTACAAATACAACATTCATTTTTCCGTAACATTGAGGCTTTGCAGAACAGCATGTTGCCAACCTTTACTTCCATGTTAAGCTTTCCAAGAATTATTCATTGGTGTGTGTATATGCCATTTAAAAAACCAAAACAACAAAATAAAACGCATTTAAAAAATCTCTTATGTTACTAGACATTCTGTCCACATATACAATGAATGAACAGATTGGGGAATGAAATGTTCCAATTATTTCAACATTGTTAGTAACACAGTTACTCCACGTGTGTCTTCAAAGATTAGCAAGTTTCACAGAAATAGAAACCAATAACATTGCTGTAAATATAATTCTTAATGAATTAGAAGATACTTTAAGTTACTCTTCATGAAGAGAGGTAATTGTAAACCTAAGGAAATACAATGCTGGTTAATTAGATTTCTGGCTGAAACGAAAAGATGGCCAGACTTCAGCATGTACTGTTTGTAAAAATGTTCTTTAATTTTCAACAACTACCATTTGAAAAGATTTATGTGGTTTAGGAGATTTTGTCCAACTGTCATGAGAAGAGACAAAAATTGGCCAACTGGGTCAGGATCAAGCTTAAGCCACTTGTGGGGTTCCAGTGAGCTCTGAAGAGGTTTCAGTTATCCTCCCTAATATCACCCTTAAAATGTTACATAAGCCCTCCCCTACCTGCTCGCTCTCACACTATCATCCCCAAAGTTATTTCCTGAACATGGCTGAATTTCAGTCTGTATCAACACCTGACTGCAAAAAAACTCATAAATAGCTCTTCACTTTGTAAAATACAGTTCCGTCATCTCTGTTTAATTTAGCTCTTAAAAATTTAAGGGATAGGCCCTCGTTTTTATATTGCATGACTTGCTAAAAGAACTGTCTGCTCTTTTCAAACCCTTCATAGTCTTGCAAGCACCAATCAAATTCTATTTAATACTTAGCTTTAAAACTGGTGATTTTTTAAATTTATAGTTTGGCTATTGAAACTTATCTCCATATATACTTTAAATGCATGATTCTGTAAGGCCCAGGAAATGTAAATTTGTGGTGAGGCAGTCAAGAGGTTGCCATAAGAGAATTGAAGTCAGCAAACCTGAGTCCGTTGCTTAAAAGCTGGGTGATATTTATAAAGTTACATGAAGTCTATGCTTTTCAGTTTATCTGTAAAATGGGTATAATAATTTATAATGCATAATGTTGCTGAGGGAATTAAGTTAAATGACATATATCTTTATACTTAGAGGCATATGATAAACACTAAAATATTGTCAGCTATTATTAGAGCAACCATGTAATTTCTCTTCAAATTCTGTCCAAGAGTTTTGTCTGAGACAAATGCTAAACTAGACAGGATACAGGGCTTAAAATAGAATTACCCCAAGAAAACCATGATGTATTATGATTCCAGTTATTATATTGTTGTTTTAATTATTTTTATACTTAAGGCAATTGCAATTAACATCTCTACCCACGCACCCCATCATACATCTTTTTTGGTAGTGTATCCCAGCCTATCCAAGATGGCAAATATGAAAAAATGTAAGATGACATTAGCGAATGAAGTGGGATGGCTATAATGTATCCAGAGACTCTCTGAGCACCCGAGAATGGAATTGATTGCTGGAGGGGTCAGCCCCCACAACACTATAGGCATAATGGCTGTAGCCCCATTTATAATGACCAGCACAAATGTGAGTGACCCACTTCCTAGATCTGAGCTTTTTATTAGAAACCTTCCTATCCTTTTCAAAGCCTTCATTGCCATTTGTTTTATTTACACAAATTAAGGGTTATGAAGGTTCAGTTGTAACTTACAGTGTTCTGTGCATTCCAGAACAACTAATAATTATGTGCTTTCAGCCAAACTCAATGGTTCTTATGATAGCAATTCCTCAGAGTGAAATAATTCTTATCCATGAAGCTCATTTTGCTCTTCAGATTAAACATTTTCCTATACTTTATAGCTACAAATTCAAGAAACATGATGGCATTTTTCTTCCTGGAGCTACAAAGATGTAATAAGATACCAAGTACATTTATGCAACAATGCTGTGCTAGCAGCTGGATTATGTCAGAATTCCTTCATTTATTACTTCAGATTTGCCAACAATTATGGACATTTTTCAAACCAGCTTGCAGAGTTTGAACATATTTTATTTCTATAACCAGAGAGTGTTCCAAATAGATGGATTAAAAAAAATGAAACTTTTCACTTGTGAGTGTCAGTTGGGGGCAATTAGGGGACAATGTGAGAGGTATTAGAGCTGCTGGAAATTTCCTCCCCATATACCAAGCTTTGGAGTTGAAGAAACATAAAAATCATTTTATTTTTTCCGACTAGTGGCAAGAATTGTTTGCATGACTCTAGTAGGCTAATGCCAGACTAGGGCAAAGGAAACCTGGTCATCAGCTAGTATTTTCACTTAACCTTTCTGGAATTTAGTGTCCTCCCCTTAATAGAAGAGAGCTGGAGCAAATGCTCTTCAAGATCTGCACCGTATCTCTGATCCTGTGTTTCTAAGGCCTTCTTGTCAATTTAAAAGAAACTAGGCATACTTCTGGAATAATGAATCTTGCAATCATATGATGCTTGCAATCATATGATGAACTGACATGAGAGAAAACTGAAGGAAGAGACATAAGGCCATTTATAAGAGCCAAAATCAAAGCCCTCAGTAATTATACAGCATCCCCTTGATGTTGTGCCTGTGCTTAGAAATGTTTGTGACAGAAACTCTAGGCATCTTAAGATCAAGGTCAACAGTGACCACAATGTAACACTAGTCTGAGTTCCTGTCAGCACTAAGCAGTTGACTGTATAGATTCTTTTGTGTGTGCATGGGAATCCTTCAAATCTCAGATCCTTGGCATTCCCTAGAGGCACTTGATACTTATGCCTCATTTTCTCAAGTTCAGCCTACACAATTAGTTACATGGGGAGATGGACTTGGCAAATAGATAGTCTTGTCATCCACTGCACTAAGACCAGTATAGCTTTAATGAAAGAACTGACAAAGATGGTTCCAACCAGGATGCAATAAGGTAGGCACAGCTTGGGTGCTGTGTTGGAAGATCAAGCAGAAAGGAGGCTTCTCATGCCTTTGCAGATTGTAATGTATCTTTTTCTTTAAGCTTCTGATCTGTGAGACTGAGCCTTCATTTTATTGCTGCATTTCTTTCTTTCTTTTGCTTTCTTATGTAAATGCCATCATCCTGGTCTTTCTCTCAGAATCACTAGCGGTATGATGTTTATCCTGAACATATTTTTGTTTTGCATTTTAATGGCATGATAACAGAATTTCTCATCACTCTACATCTCAGCTTTTGCTAAATATTGCTATCAAATTACTGAAACACGCATATATGCAATAGTATCCATCAGAGATCTGTTCTTTAGAAAGGAGGCCTCAGATATGTGAGTCACAGAGGAGAAAACAGAGTCACAACCTTATCCCCAGACACCTATCAAAGGTGAAGAAAAACAGGACCAAGTTGTACTAAAATCCAAACCGAAGAGATTCCAGAAATTACTCAGTATCTGCCAAGACTGTAGAACTACATTCATTGCACGTCTCACTAGAAACACTTCAGACTAAAAGAAATTTTAATATGATTGTAGCTACAGAACGCACATTTTATACCTCCAAGAATAAGAAGTTTTTTTGGTGAGTTGACATATCCTGGCCTGCTTTCCTGCATGAAAAACCTCTAGTTTCAGTACATTAAATTTATGAAGAAAATATTAGAAAAACTCTTACAGACATTGGCATAGGCAAAGAATTTATGAAGACTCCAAAGGCAATCGCGGCAACAACAAAAATAAATAAATGGGACCTGATCAAATTAAAAAGCTTCTGCACAGCCAAGTAAACTATCACGAGAGCAAACAGACAACCTACAGAATGGGAGAAAATATTCACATGTTACACATCCGACAAAGGGCTGGTAACAAGAATCTATATAGAACTCAGGAAAATCAGCAAGAAAAAATCAAACAACCCTATAAAAAGTGGGCAAAGAACATGAACAGAAACTTTTCAAAAGAAGATAGACTAATGGCCAACAAACATGAAAAATGCTCAACATCTCTAATCATCAGGGAAATGCAAATCAAAACCACAATGAGCTATCACTTACCTCCAGTGAGAATGGCCTTTATCAAAAAGTCCCAAAACAATAAATGTTGGCGTGGATGTGGAGAGATAGGAAAACTCATACACTGCTGGTGTATGAGTGCAAACTAGTACAGCCTCTGTGGAAAGCAATATGGCGATACCTCAAAGAGATACAAATAGAACTACGATTTGATCCAGCAATCCCATTACTGGACACCTACCCAAAGGAACAAAAGACATTCTGTAAAAAAGACATCTTCGCTAGAATGTTTATAGCAGCAAAATTCACAATTGTAAAGATGTGGAAACAACCCAAGTGCCCATCAATACATGAGTGGATTGATAAAATGTGGTATATGTATACCATGGAATTCTACTCAGCCACCAAAAACAATGGTGATCTAGCACCTCTTGTATTCTCCTGGACAGAGCTGGAGATCATTCTACTAAGTGAAGTATCCCAAGAATGGAAAAACAAGCACCACATGTACTCACAATCAAGTTGGTTTCAACTGATCAACACTTAAGTGCACATATAGTAATAACATTTATTGGGTGTCGGGCAGCTGGGAGGGTTGGGGAGGGGATGGGTATATTCACACCTAATGGGTGCGGTGTGCACCATCTGGGGGATGGACAGGCTTGAAGCTCTGACTCGGGTGGGGCAAGGGCAATATATGTAACCTAAACATTTGTACCCCCATAATATGCTGAAATATAAAAAAAAAACCCTCTAGTTTCAGTGCATTGAATTTATGATGCCACGTGGACCTGCCAAAGGAATTTAGAAAATTGACACATAATGTCCTAAGATAAATTCTTGTTTGTAAAACCAACCCCATTTTGTATAAAACTCAACTATGTCCTTTGGTTTAAAACAAGAAGAACAGCAGCAGCAATAACAACTGAGCTTTGACCCCTTTTCCAGGTTAGGGAGCTGAGATCCATTTTATAATTGGCTGAAAATTTGCAATTTTATCCACTGCAAGTTGGACTTCAAATTCTATAACCAATTAAAGGTTTCATGAAGTTTCATGTCCCACGAATTTGATTCCATATCTATTTCTTACTTTCCTGCCAACTATAGCAACCTTTAGATATTTCCCTACCGTAAAATTGTGCTTTGCATAGTAATTTGCCAAAAAGCCAAATTTCAACTTGGTCAATTTGCTTTTTTCTTTCTCTTTTTAATCAATAACATTTTCACCTTAGTAAAAATATTGAATTTCATTTGAGTCACACTACTAATTCGAGGCCCCAAGACAGAAATTTTTCCTTATATTTCTTAAGCAAATGTTGCCAGACTTCATGAGATCCCTATTCATACAGGGTGGAATGAATTTTGTTTCTCATTGTGCAGTCTCAGGAGCCCTGGGGCACATAATTTTTATGTACTAGAAAACTTCAAGAGCTAGAAGGTATTGCTAAAGTAGAAGGCACTAAGCCTGGAGGAAAGAATTGTAACTTGGAAAAAGGACTGAATAAAATGTTTTCCTTTGCTGGGTATCTGAAGGGATTAGGATAGAAATACCAACACCATGGAAAAGGTACATACATCAGAATAATTCATGACAGATTAAAGAGAACGCCCTGGGTTGTTGAGCTCTCAAGTATCTTCTCAAGGGTCTTTATTGGAGGTTTTTTGTGAAAAAAACAAAACAGAAACAAAAACCTTACTCATACCCTTTGAAACAAACAACTTGACTGTGCTAAAAGATTATAGGCAAAGACTGTACAAGTCAATTTAGAAAGGAATTCAGGAATATAAATTACCACGATCTCTATCCTGCTTCTAATTAATGAATAAAAAACCCTGTAGAAAATCTATATACTCTTACTATAAAGAATGTTCTGGAATAGCAATTGTTTCATAATTAATTATTAAATAAGAAAATATTGTCTTTTCATAAAAGTAAAATTTGAATATTTTAAACAAAGTAGAATACTGCCCTCTGAATAGCAATTGCAGCTGTTTTCCTCAGACTAAGGAGCCTATTGTTTTATAAACCAGATATGTCTGGAACTATCTACTTGGCTGAAAAGAAACAGATAGTCAATGTACGCTTCATCTCTAAAGCCAGCAAATCTGTATATTGATGATTCAGTAGTTGCATAATTCCTTGAATTGAGAACCTGCATATTTTTTTTCTCAAGTTAATAGATGTGTCTTCCTCCAGAGTCAGAATTTTCCTAAAGCTCTTGTGAACTGAAAGATAAGTACATATACTTTATCAGTCAGACAAGTTGTAATTTTCAGACTATTGGTTCTGTGATAATCAGCAACTTTCTCAGTTTTTCTATTTTAGGTCAGTCTTCTAAAAAAATGACAAGAGAGAGTTTGTATAAATTATATGATAGTGTTCTTCTGTCTCTGACATTCCATGGTACGACCATAGGATCTCATTCCACAGAAATAGGCACTGAAATTATTCATGTTGATCAAGAATTGGCTAGAGATATATCACTCTCAAATTGAGATGCTTCATGAATGGACTGCTTGGGATTCAAAGAGAGTATGTACTTATCAATTTTCAGTTAAAATTAATAGGAAAATCAAAGTTGCCTAAAAAGAAGAAATGTTCCTAAGTCTATGACTTATAGTTGCTACCCTTAGTGATTAAAAGTATTAGCTTTGTTATCGACATTAGGCTAAATCTACAATTTTACTAATATAATCACTACTGTGTTTTGTTGAAGTTATAACTACACTTGAATTATTGATAAATAATTCCATGGATTGTAATCATTCATCACTTTCTCCATTTATATGAATGCTTTTGTTCCAGATGTTTTCAAAATTCACAGTAAGAGCAGCCCAGACTTAAAAAGCTGCTAGCACAGGCATGGTATGTATTCTGTGAACCAGCACTTCACAGTTGGGCGGTAGTGTACTTATTAACTTACACCCAATAATTTAGACACATACAGTATAACCAAAACTTTCATCTAGATTTGAATGAAAGTTAAGCTAATGGTTTTGCATAACAATCTCAATAATAAATTATCTATTTGTATTCCTGGTCTGACTTACCACATTTTCCAGTCTCAAGTAGAATGAACTAAAACAATCTGCATAAATAGCATGCTAACCCAAGAGAAAGCAATTATTCACTGCCATGAATCTCATAACAAGGATTTTGCTGGCAAAATTTTGCAAATCTCACTGATACATGAGGACCTTGGGCTATATATTTGGATAGTGCTGGCATTCATCAACCATCACCAAAAATAGAGGGAAAATTAAAATACCAGAAATACACACTGCAGAAATAGTAGAAGGTATGAGGTGTTTCTAATCTGTAAAATAACTTTTCCTTTTGGAGAGTAAATTAGGAAATCAGTTAATTAGTTAAACATCTCTTTTCTCATCACATCCATTCAAGCACAGCTCTAGTCTTTTTCCAGAAAATGTATTTCATTGTGTGTCTTTATATTACCTTTAAATGCTATTTTCACATAAATTCCATAGAATTGTCTAAGCTATAACTTAAACCTTTTTAAGGGTCCTCTCATGTAAGAAAACAATACTTGATACGAAGAAATTTTTTTGCTATGTTAAAGATCAGTAACCAACATACAGAGAACATCAAACATACCTTCAAACTTTTAAGATGGTAGATGGCATATGGACATATACATCATAAAAATAAAACAAACGTGTCATAAAAATAAAACTTGGAGCAATCTGAGAAAAACTACAAATATATGTCAACAAAAAGAAGTTAATATAATAATTGATTATTGTGAACTGTAAGTAGTATATATGATAGATATATATATTCAGTGTAGATACATACTATAAAACTATACCTAAGTACCTAAATATTTTATATCTCAGTATTTTATAATTTTTATATTTATTTTTTAAAAGGCATCTATATAAATGAATTATAAGCAGTAATTCTCTTATCCTATTCTAGACTTGTTTCTCAAAAGTAAGCACTTTCATCTCTAGCTCTTTCTTCTGGAAAATATTTATTTAGTGCTAGTTCTCAATGCATCATTTTACTCATTGACTATCTTTTGTCATGACAAATGAAAAGTTATCTCCTTTTTGCCAGACCTCCAGCTCCCCTCCTCTCATGTTGGGAGATATATATTTTCCTTATGTTTTAGTTCCTTTTTAAAAATGTCCTTTTGTATCTGTAGGTGACGCATTAACTTCTTATTTCATGTTTCCTCAAGTACCTATAGTCCCTTTGATGTTCCCCCTTGAAAAATATGAGCACGATCTCCTCCTGACCATTCTTTTCATAATTGTGTACAAATATTTTTCATTAAACAGCCAGAAGTGACTATGAGTCTATCCCTTCTCCTGCCACTTTCTTTCTTCTGAGGTTTATAATTATTCCTTTTAATATACTATTTACAATAAATATATCCTCTATTTCTTTTATTTACCTCTCTATCTAATCAAGTATTTTATTTTTTCAGAGTCCTTCATTCAAGGCTCTGTGTTCTGCTTTGATCTTGATCAGTAACTCTGTATACTACACTTCTTTCCTGTTTCCTGGATTTTATGTCTTTTCCTTTCCTCTGCTTTCCTTTGTCCTCTTTTTGCTTTATAAATTCTGTTTTGCTGCAAGGCATTGAGACGGTTTGAAGAGGGGCCAGAGATTTGCATTTCCAGGTGACGCAGACACTATTGTTCAGGGAAACACTTTGAGTAGCAGTTTCCTAGACTAGCACTGTCTAACAGAAATAGAATGCAAGCCAAATACAGAATTTTAAAGCTTCTGGTAGCTATATTAAAAAAGTGAAAGGAAACATGTGAAATCAATTTTAATAATATATTTCATCTAACCCAATATATCCAAACTAATAGCATTTTCAACATGTAATCAATATTTTTAAATTATTCAAAATATATTTTTATTCTCTTTTTGGACTAAATCTTCAAAATCTGGTACATATTTACACTTTACAGCATGTTTCAATCTGGACTTGCCACATTTCAAATGTTCAATAGCCATATGTGGCAAAACACCACTGCATTGAACAGTACAACCCCAGAGACTCTCTCACATGTGCATACCAGGACACATGTAGGAAAATGTTCACAGTGATGCTGTTCGAAGTAGCAAAATCAATGGAAAAACCTAAATGCCTATGAACAGGAGAGTAAATAAACAAGTCAAGATAGGTAAACTATGCAGGATTGAAACTACAACTCCATAAAACAACAAGCATCAATTTAAAAGTATAAAATGGAGTAAAAACAAAGTGAGTTGCATAAAACTACACTTATTATGCTACCATTTTATGAAGCTCAAAGACATGCAAAAGCTAAAGATTATATTTTTGAAATATATACATATATGATAAAAAATCCAAAAACTAAAGTAAGAGAGTAATAAAAGTGAAGCCTGTGGCTGTGGTTCTCTGGCTGGGCTGAGGTAGAGGAGGAGGATGGTGGAAGACAGAGACATGGAGGGGAGGAACACATAGGTAGCTGAGAGTTGGTAATACGTTAGTTCTTGGGTGAGTGGTGCTATCAGGGTGTTGTATTTTATACAATTATACTTCAAACTTTTTACCTTACTATCTTAGCTGAAGTCCCCCCAGAAAAATAGAGCCAGAGACAAGGGCTGGCATGCAGGTAGTTTAATTTGGGAGGTGATTCGGGGGAACAGTATTGGGCTTTTGGGGAGAGGGAAATAGGGAAGAAGGGAAAGCCAATAGTTATTGACAGCAGCTAGGGATCAAATCTTCCAGGACCTTCTATGGATCCAAATGGAATATAGTTTGAAATTTTGGCTCATGGGAAGAGAGATGCGTTCATCACTAGATCCTGTCTGCACTGGACAAGGTTGCCCCAGCGGGCATTAACTCTCCACCTACAGGCTGGGCAGGAATGAGCTCTAGGCCTGAGCTACCACCACAGGCCTCCCAGGTAGTGGCTTCAGGGAACCCTCATCCCAAGGTAAGAAGCTGAGGCAAGAGGGTTGTGGCAGGAAGGACTGGAAAAAAATAAAAGTCCTAGAAAATAGGAGATGGGAGACCAGAACTGCCCAATATACTTGCCCGCATGTTACATATATTCTTGTGTATGTATCAAACCTATTTTAAAAGATAAAAAAAGGAAGAAGTCGCATATCCTTTTCTTTTTCCCCAGATAAAATCATTTCGTGGATATTTAATACTTAACAGATATCATAGCAGCTCTAACATGGCCTAAAAGACCTCCCATGACCTGACTCGTGACTTCTCTAACCTCATTTTCTAACATTCTCCTTGTTCTTGATAGCAACCTAGAAACATTGCCTATGCATGTTCTTGGAATTCACCAACTCCTAGAGCTCACCTCAAGGTTGTGGCTGTCTCCCCTGTCCGAGGCGCTCTTCCCAACGGCTCACCCCCCTCCACCGTGGCCTGTGCTTATCCATAATTTACCCCAGCTGTCTTTCCTTACCACCCTGCCTACACATGAACACTGCCACCCTGCCCACACATGGGTCACTACTAGACTACTGTGCCGCTTTTCTTTCCATGGTATTTATTAATACCCATTAATGCCCAGCTTTACATTACAGAATTATTTTTTGCTGTCTCTCCCACCAGAATGGAAGCTCCATGAGGTTAGGAATACTCCCTATTCGGTTCATACCTTGACGCCAAGGGCCTAAAATAGAACCTAACAATTCATGAATACTCGGTGAATATTTTTTGAATGCCTTGTTCTTTTTCATTATTAAAAAAATCATAACCCTAGCTAGTTCTCTGTATTCATTTCCAATTCATGTAGAGAATTACATGAATTTAGTTTTATAAAATTTTTAATTTTCTGAGTCACATTTGACAGAATCAATCAAAAGTTAACAAAATATCACTTGCACGCTTTCAAGAACTCAAATCCAGAATAAGTACAGCCTCTTGGTAAATAGCTGTGACTTTTATAGAACCTAAGCTGACATTTAAGTTTTAATGAAACCTGAAATGGGACCAATTCACATGGCTTCAGGCCTGAGTGCTTTGCACGGTAACTGCAAGTGTTAAGTGGTCATCAGGACTTTCAGGCAACACTTGACTTCCCCGGAAAGAACATTTAGGTGTAAAGAGTCACAGATGAGTGGTTATGGGATTACTGAGGTGACATCATCTATGTCTTTGTGAATCAAAACTGTGGGAGGGAGGAGAATGATCCACAGTTTAAATAAAATTAATAGAATACTAATATTTGTATATATTAATTTAGCCCTAGGCTGTTACACAATTTCAGTTTCCATTTAGCAGCTTGCATTCTCTTTGGAGTTGTTTTTTCCCTAACAGCACATTTAAAACTAATTCAAAATGCTTTTCACATAGAAGCATTTTTCTGGTATGTAATTGACATAGTCTTGCTCATAGGGCACACTGGAATCACAGACTTGCTGGGTGGGGAGGACCAACATAAATGACAAAGATGATTTTTACACCAGGAAACAGTGACTCTGAGAAGCAGAAGACTAAGGAAGCTTTAGTGTTGGCACCGAGGGCACTTATCCAGGTTCCCTTGGGGGTGAGTTAGTGTCTATAGAGTCTCATCTTCGGTTGGGACTACAGATCATCTTCTTAGAGAAGAAGAAAGGATGGAAAGGCTCTGCTTCAGAGGCAGCAATGACTCCTCATTCATGATTGCGGCCCTACCCATAAGGACCTAATAAGAATCTGCTAATTGACCTAATTAAATACTCAATAGTAATGATCAATTCGTTGCTAAAAGAAAAGAACACAAATTTAGTTTTTGTAGCTCATAAAACTTTTTTTGAAAACTTCTTTAAAAAATATTGAAGTTTGTGCAAGGGTCTTTTACTCATAGGCTTAGACAAAAACCATCACTATTTATCCTCAAACTAAAGAAGGAAAACAGAAACAAAGATAAAAGAAATACTAATTTTTTGTGTGTGCAAAACAAAATATTTCGTCTTTTGAGGTACTATTAAGTAATGTCTGAATTCCTTAAGTACTAAGTTTGACAGTTGATATCTCTGACATTTCGTTTACACTTCTATTTTAATTGGAAGGTACATCCTCACTCTTTCAAATGCACGTTTTAGAGCAATTTTTGTGAAACCACGGATAAGTCAAAAATTCGAGTTATTTTGAATACGAGTTCTATCGTGAAACTAATCATTCTTCTCCTTCCCACAGTTGAAGCACAAACAGCTTGAAATATCAAGGAAATGTTTGGGAAGGATGTGGCTAATGAACACACAGTATGTGGATGGTTTGAGAAGTTCCATTCTGGTGATTTTAATCTTGAAAATGAGCCATGTGGGTGACCTGAGACCAAGGTGGGTAATGATGAGCTGAAAGCTGAACTGGAAGAGAATTCATCTCAACCTATGCGTGCATTAGCAGCAAGGTTTGACATTACTATTCCAACAATATTGGACCATTTGAAACAAATCGATAAGGTAAAGAAGCTGGATAGATGGGTTCTGCATGAATTAAATGATCATTGGAAGAGATACTGTCTCAAAGCTTGCCTTTCTTTGGTGTCATGACAAAAAGGTGAGCCATTTCTACACCGTATTGTTCTGCATGATGAAAAATGGATTCTTTTTGAGAATCACAAGCATTTGGCACAATGGTTGGATATGGATAAAGTGCCAAAACACGGTCCCAAACCAAATATTCATCAAAAAAAGCTAATAGTGTCTGTTTGATGGTCCAGCATTGGTATTATTCACTACAGCTTCATGAAACCTGGTCAATCGATTACAGCAGACGTCATGCAATTGCAGCCAATTGGACGACATGATGAGGATGCTTGAGATTAAGCAGCCGAGACTGGTCAATAGAGACAGGCCTATCCTCTTGCAAGACAGTGCTGGACCACATGTCACACAAACAACGCTGCTCACGCTACACGAGCTGGACTTGGAAACTCTCTGTCATCCACCATATTCACCAGATCTTGCACCAACTGACTACTACTTCTTCCAGGCTTTGGACCACTTCTTTCAAAGAAAAATATTCAATTCTCAACAAGCTGTGGAAAATACCTTTTGCGATTTCATAGCCACTTGCTCTTCAGGCTTCTTCACTGTTGGCATAAACAAGCTACTGTTAACATGGCAAAACTGTGTTGATAGTTTAAGTCCATACTTTGATTAATTGTACTGCTTTTTATTTGAGATATAATAAACTACAGTTTTGATTCTAAATTGGACATTTCATATTTAATGATCTAAATACATGTAAGTGTGAGTGTGTACACACACATCCATACTTTTGTGTGTATACATAATAGAAAAATATTTTCATAAATTCAGCAAAATGATAAAACACGTAAAGAGCTTGAATCTTGAAAAATAATTTGAAGGTAGAAATTTCACTACCACTATTTTTCTATCATATTATTTTCCAATGAATTATTTTGCTTTTGTGCTTTTTTCCATATCTGAGGATTCAAGGAATCAATACATGTAAGTTATTCCAAAGAACACCTATGTAAAATGACACTTGCTTTCTCAAGAGGACTTAATAATTAGAATGTCTGCATCTAAATAGATAAAAGAGAAAAAAATACTGTAGTCTTTCTAAATGTTAATGTAATTTTCATCAAAGATTACAAGATAGAACTTAAGAGGACTAGTAAAATTTTAGATTTTAAGCATTTTTATCTTGTTACTGTGTAGAGTTGTGTTCTGAAGGTATACAATTCTCATTTCCTTTGCTATTCCATGCCAAGTATTTTGGCTGCACTATCCTCAAATATCAATTTAGAAAAACACGTCTGTCAGCAGCTCATTATCCCATCAATTTAAGCTACTATATCATAAATCTGTTACAAACTGCAGATGGCCTCAAAGATTGTGTTGACTATATAGAAATTATGCTCCATGCTTTCTAAATGTATAGCAAAATAAGAAGCTTTTCCTAGGCCAAGACTCTATATCCTTTTCAACGAAAACCAGGAAAATATTTGGATTATCATTCAAATGCTCTCCATCAGTCTTTTAGAAAACGGCATGCTTTACAAGAATTTCAGGAAAAGATCTCCATAAAATGACAAAATACTTTTAGGATACCCTCAACCTCTGAGAGCTACCTCCCCACTATATAACCCAAGATAGAGTTAGCATACACAGATAATAATAATTTGAAAACTTATATTTCCAGGTGATGGCAGTGTTTTAAAAATTATTTGCTTTATTGACTCATCTAATGCAGAAAAGAAATTTCAAAGCAATAAAAAGGCAAATATTTATTTGAGTAGATAGCAAAAAGGTGCTAATGTAATTCTACTATAAATCAAAAGTAACAAGCAATGTAGCATCTATTAATCAATCATGTTTTATCAGATTTCAGAATATTTACTACTATGGCTTACATGTCTTTGTACAATTAAAGTTTTAAAAATTATATATTTTTCCCTTCAGATATTTGTCTTGTAGACTTGGTCTAATCATCCACATTGTTCATTTTAATAAATAGTATAATAAATCATGAATAGTATAAAGTATGATATTTAAATATTAAGATTATCTTTTTATTTTAATATATTTTAGGCAGTACAAGTACAATTTTGTTACATGGATATACTATATAGCAGTGAGGTCTGGGCTTTTAGTGCAACTATCACCCAAACAGTATACATTGTACCTAATAGGTAATTTTTTATCCCTTACCCCATCCCAACCTTCCCCTTTTTGAGTCTTCAATGTCTATTATTTCATACTGTATGACCATGGATAGCCATAGATTAGCTCTCACTTATAAGTGAGAGCATGCAGTGTTAGGTTTTCCATTCCTGAGTTATTTCACTTAGGATAATAGCCTCTAGATCCATCCAGGTTTTTGCAAAAGACATTATTTCATTCTTTTTTTATGCCTGAGTTGAATTCCATGGTGTGTGTGTGTGTGTGTGTGTGTACCCTGTATTTTCTTTATCCACTCATCAGTTAACACTTAGGTTGATTCCATATCTTTCCTGTTATGAACTGTGCTGCAATAAGCATACAAGTGAAGATGTCTTTTTGATATAATGTTTTCTTTTCCTCTGTGTAGATATCCATTAGTGGGATTGATGGATCAAATGGTAGATCTACTTTTAGTTCTTTGAGAAATCTCCATACTATTTTCCATAGAGGTCACACTAATTTACATTCTTACCAAAAGTATGTAAATATTCCCTTTTCACTTCATCCACACTAACTTCTATTGCTTTTTTGACTTTTTAATAATGGGCATTCTGACTAGAATAAAATGGTATGTCACTGTGGTTTTAATTTTTATTTCTCTCATGATTAGTGATGTTGAGTATTTTTTCATGTTTTGGGGCCATTTGTATAACTTCTTTTAAAAAATATCAGTTCATGTCATTTGCCCATTTTTACTGGGGTTATTTTCTTGTTGAATTGTTTGAGTTTCTTGCAGATTCTGGATATTAGTCCTTTTTGGATATATAGTTTGTGAACATATTCTCCCATTCTGTAAGTTGTCTATTTACTCTGTTGATTATTTTTTTTATTGTGCAGAAATTTTTTATCTTAATTAAGTCACATTTATTTTAATTTTGTTACAATGTCCAGAAAAGTTTTTCCTAGGTTTTATTCTAGAATTTTTATGTTTTCTGTCCTTCCACTTTAGTTTGAATCAATCTTGAGTTATTTTTTGTATGTGATGAGACATACAGATCCAGTTTCGTTCTTCTGTGTATGGCTATCCAATTTTCCCAGTATCATTTACTGAACAGGGTATCCTTTACACAGTGTAAGTTTTTGTCTGTTTTGTTCTCCTTTCTTAGGATTTCTTTGATTATTTGGGCTCTCTTTTGAATCAATATGAATTTTAGAATTGTTTTTTCTAATTCTGTGAAAAATGATATTGGAATTTTGAAAGGAATTGCATTGAAACTGTTACTCCTTTAGGCAGTATGGTCCTTTTAACAATATTGATTCTTCCATCTATGATCATGGGATGTTTTCCCATTTGTTTGTGTCATCTATGATTTCTTTCATCAGTTTTCCTTGTAGAGATCTTCCACCTCCTTAGTTAAATATATTTCTAAATATTTTAGGCTTCTTGTAGCTCTTGTAAATAGGTCGGAGTTCTTGATTTTGTTCTCAGCATGGTCACTATTGGTGTATAGAGATGCTACTGATTTGTGTATGTTGATTTTGTAGCCTGAGACTACTGCATTCACTTATCAAATCTAGAAGTCTTTGGGAGGAGTCTCTAAGGTTTTCTAGGTACAAGATCATATCTTCAGCAAACAACGATAGTTTTACCTCCTCTTTCCCAATCTGGATGCATTTTATTTCCCTCTTGTGCTTGATTGCTCTGGCTAGGACTTCCCATACTATGTTGAATAGAAGTGTTGACAATAGACATCTTTGTATTGTTCCAGTTCTTAGAAGGAATGCTTTCTACTTTTTTCTATTCAATTTGATGTTGGTTGTGGGTTTGTCATATATGGCTTGTATTATTTTGAGGTATGTTCCTTCTATGCCTAGTTTGCTGAGGGTTTTTTATCATAAAGCTGTGCCAGATTTTATCAAATGCTTTTTCTGCATCTATTGAGATGATCATATGGCTTTTGTTTTTAATTCTGTTTATGTGGTGAATCACATTTATTGGTTTGTGTATGTTGAACCATCCTTGCATCCATGGGATGAAATCTACTTGTTTGTAGTGAATTTTCTTTTTGATGTGCTGTTGGACACTGTTTGCTTGTATTTTGTTGAGGATTTTTTTGCATCTATTTTCCTCAAGGATATTTGTCTGTAATTTTCTTTTTTTGTTATGTTCTTTCCTGGCTTTGATATCAAGGTGATACTGGCTTCCTAGAATGAGTTACGGAGAATACCCTCTTTGTCTATATTATGGAACAGTTTCAGTAGGACAGGTTTCGGTTCTTCTTTGCAGGTCTGGTAGAATTCAACTGCAAATCCCTCCAGTCCTGAGCTTTTTTTGTTCTTGGAAGATTTTTTATTACTGTTTCAATCTCACTACCCATTATTGATCTGTTCAGGATTTCTATTTCTTCTTGATTCAAACTTGGAAGGTTATGTGATTCCAAAAAATTATCCATTTCCTCTAGATTTTCCAGTTTGTGTGTGTAGAGTTTTCATAGTAGTCTTGGATGATATTTTGTATTTCTGTGATATCAGCTGAAGTATCTCCTTTTTCATTTCTGAGTGAGCCTATTTGAATCTTTTCTATTCCCAGTTAATTTAGCTAGTGATCTATCAATTTTGCTTACCGTTTCAAAGAACCAACTTTTCATTTTGTTGATCCTTTCTTCATTTCAAATTCATTTAATTCTGCTCTAATCTTTTTTATTTCTTTTCTTCTGGGTTTGGATTTGGCTTGCTCTTCTTTTTCTAGCTCCTTAAAGTATGACAATAAATTGTTATTTTGTGATATTTTTGTCTTTTTTAGGTAGGTGTTTAGTGCCATGAACTTACCTCTTATGATTGCTTTTGTTGTATCTTAGAGATTTTTGGTATCATGTCTGACATTTGTTGTTCAATTCTATAAATCTTTTGATTTCCAACTTGATTTGATCATTGACCGAAAGATTGTTCAGCAGCAGATTGTTTAATTTCTATGAGTTTGTGTAGTTTTCAGAGTTCCTTTTTGAAGTGATTTCTAGTTTTATTCCACTGTGCACTAAGAAAATACATGGTATGATTTCAATTTTTTAAATTTTTCTGAGAATTGTTTTGTGGCCTAACATATGATTTATCTTGTTAAATGTTCCATGTGCTGATGAGAAGAATGTCTATTCTGCAAATTTGGAGTAGAATGTTCTATAAATGCCTGTTAAGTCCATTTGTTCTAGAGTCCCATTTAAGCCAATGGTTTTTTGTTGATTTTCTGCCTCAATGATTTGCCTAGGTCTGTCACTGAAGCATTGAAGTCCCTAGCTATTATGATATTGCTATGTATTTTTTTTCCTTAAGTCTAGTAGCATTTGTTTTATGAATTTGGGACCTCCTGTGTTGCATGCATATATATTTAGGATTGTTATATCTTCTTGTTGATTCAATCCCTTTATTATTATATAATGACCATCTTTGTCTTTTTTACTGTTGTTCTTTTAAAGTCTATTTTATCTGACATAAGAATAGCTACTCCCACTTGCTTTTGGTTTCCATTTGTGTAGAATATTTTTTTGCATCCCTTTAGAGTCTATAAGAGTCTTTATGAGTTAAATGGGTTTCTTGAAGACAGTATATATTTGGGATTTTTTTTTTATCCATTCCTCCAACTTACATCTTTTAAGTGGGAATTTAGACCATTCGAATTCAATATTAATATTGATATGTGAGATACTGTTTTAGTCATCATGTTGATTGCTGTCTAGCTGTTTTATTTTTTCCTATGTTA
>CAUYSK010002604.1:0-51954 GCA_963575035.1 Avahi laniger | reverse complement strand
GAGTTTGCATAGGTAGCAACACAGCTGAAATGGGGACCTTTGGCTGTCTGTGTTCTGCTTTGGTTAACCACCCAAAACAGCAGGAAGATATTCCAGATAACATTTTGTGTCTCTCAGCCATGCCTTCCCCTCCTCTTTCTTGAAACATAGCAGGTGCCTTTTTTTTTTTTTTTTTTTTTTTTTTAGACAGGTCTCACCTTGTTGCCCAGGCATGCGAGCAGTGGTGCAATCATAGCTCACTGCGACCTCAAGCTCCTGGGCTCGAGCGATCCTTCCACCTCAGCCTCCTGACTAGCTGGGACTGTAGGCGCACACCACCAGGCCTGGCTAATTTTTCTATTTTTTGCAGAGACAGGGTCTCACTGTTCCTTAGGCTGGTCTTAAACTCCTGACCTCAAGCAGTCCTCCTGCGTCAGCCTCCCGGAGTGCTAGGATTACAGGTGCAAGCCACCACACTTAGCCAGTATGTGCCATTTTTTGAGGCTCCTCTAGTCTTGATCAGGCATGTTGCTTAGAATTTGGTCTATTACAGTCATAGAATTGTAATAACAAAGACAAAAAAAGGTTGGACTTGGAATGTTAGCAAGAAAGATGCATTCGGGAATTTGGAATGTTGATTTCTTGGGCCAGTGACTACGTGTTAATGCTGTGGTGAGTCTAAAATTATTTGCATCATAAACTGTGACTGATTCCATTAAGCTGGTTGTACAGAGGCAGGCCTAATGTCTGACTTTTCAAAGTTTAAGGGTAGATGTGGTTGCTAACATTGTTGCTTTGTTTTGTTTTGAGGGGGATGTTGGCAAGGTGTTTAGAGGCAGGAGGAAGAGGGGAGAGGATGAACATTTTAAACTGCTTTCTCCAACCACTCATATCCTTGCTCCAGCACCGAGCTGCATGAGCCTGGGCCATTTCAGCTTGCAGCCAAGGCCCCCAGGACCGATATGGTGATTGCTGTGAGTTTCCAGGCCACCTGTTGATTAAGAACACTTACACACTGTTGGTGGAACTGCAAACTAGTACAACCTCTATGGAAAATAGTATGGAGATACCTCAAAGAACTAAAAGTAGACCTACCATATGATCCAGCAACCCCACTACTAGGTATTTACCCAAAGGAAAAAGAGACATTTTATTAAAAAGACACTTGTACTCAAATATTTATAGCAGCACAATTTATAAGGGCAAAGATGTGGAAACAACCCAAGTGCTCATCAATACATGAGTGGATTAATAAAATGTGGTATATGTATACCATCAAGTACTCCTCAGCCATAAAAAAGGTGATCTAGTATCTTTTGTAACAACCTGGGTGGTACTAGAGACCATTTGTCCAAGTGAAGTATCACAAGAATGGAAAAACAAACACCACATGTACTCAAAACTAAATTGGAACTAATCGATCAACACATGTGTGCACATAAGGAAGTAAAACTCGATGGAAATGAAGCAGGTGGGAGGTGGGGGGAGGGGGTGGGTACGTTCACACCTCATGGGTACAGTGCACACTATCTGGGTGAAAGGCACACTTATAACTTTGACTCAAACTGTACAAAAGCAAGTTATGTAATCAAAATGTGTATATCCCATAATATTCAGGAAAAAAAAAGAACTTCTAACCATGCCACTGTATAGTCATTGCTAGTGTATTGAGAGACTACAAGTCTTACCCAGCTGCAAAAGTCCTAAGATCTCAGCGGTAACAAAGAAAACAAACTCAGAAAAAGGAAGAATGCAAAATATTCCGTTTCATTTCTGGCCCACTACCAGGTTTCTGCTTCTTCTTCAACTTCCATGGAAGTTTGTGCTACACGGTCCAGTACATAATTTTATAACTGGTTGACTTGAAACCCAAACTGTTAGGAAGGAATTAGAAATCATTGATTCTGTCTTGGGCAGAAGCTGCACTATACTTCCACCCATTTCTCCAACTCGACTCTTCCCCCAGGGGAGGTAGATACAGCATCTTCCAGTCGGGAGCCCCAGCTGTAGGAGGCTCCTTGTATGAGGAGTTTTTCTTTGCAGACTATTCTATGGTCACACCGACCCCGTCCGAAGGCAGTGAGCATCACAGTGGCAATGCAGAATGAAATGAGCTTGCCCTCGGTAGAATTATAATACGATTCCACTTTTGAGCCTTCTAATCTGTTCCATCAATCAGAAGGGACCAAGAGGTCTGATAGAGATAGGTACCCCTAAGAAACACAAGGAATATTTGCTTCAGTGTTTGGAGCTGTATGTCAATGGACAGAACACTTTGGAAAATGAATTCAATATTTTATTGTCAATTACTAGAAGTACATTATTTAACTAAAAAAAAAGTAAGTACCCATTTAAAATCCATACCAGTGTACATTTTAGTCCTTTCCTAATGTCCCCCAAATCTCAAATTGGTAATAAAATAGAGAACTATAAAAGTTTATACAATTTTCCCCTCAATGCATCCCTGGAAATCTTCTTGAGAAGCAAATGATCATAAAGTTGCTCATATTTTCCTACAGAGACAGTGTCATAATTGGGAGTTGACATACTGACTCAGAATTTGGACTAAAATAAATCATAAATATGGCTACCAATCTACCATAAATGCAAAGCCATAACTGCTATAAACCTCAGTGATCACTTAACATTTTAAAATTATGTTCTAAGTCACAGAGGCCTATAATTTTATTACTATGGGGACCTTAGGGATTATCTTGTCCACTCCACAATTTGGAGATAAGGAAATTTAAATCAAAGATTAAGTGATTTGCTTAATTTAGTTAGAAGCAGAGCCAAGAAAGGACTGTCTCCATCTATCCCCTCTGCTAAGTTTTTCCTCAACAATACCCTACAAATTAAACAAGTGAATACCAACAAGAAAAGGGTAAGAATATGCATATAGGATGTGGAAAAGTTATTTCGTCATCAATGTGACTAAATATTAATATTTCTAATATAATATATTAATTGGAGAACATTTAATTATTCTCCTTAGAATTTAGGAAGGTTTTTTTTTTGTTTTTTTTTTAAGAGACAGAGTCTCACTCTGTCACCTAGGCTAGAGTGCAGAGGTACAATCATAGCTCACTGCAGCCTCCAACTCCTGGGCTCAAACGATCCTTCCATCTTAGCCTCCTGAGTAGCTAGGATTACAAGCTAGCATCAACACGCCCAGGTAATTTTTAAAAATTTTTGTAGAGACAAGGGTCTCACTGTGCTGCCCAGGCTGATCTTAAACTCCTGGTCTCAAGCAATCCTCCAGCTTTAGCCTCCCAAAAGTGCTGGGGTTATATAATAGGTGTGAGCCACAGTGCCCAGATAGGAGAGTATTTTAAGGGACAAAATCATTCCTTTTTCTACTTTCAAAATCATTGCCTTAGTACGGGAGTTGACATTTTCTTCTACAGAAAGGCCAGTGGGGAGTTGGGACAAGGGAGAGTGAGTAGGAGAATATCGCGGGTACTTACTTCTGTAATCAGACTTCTAGATACCTTTTAGGAAAGTTGTCTTCTTCTTCTTGTCTTCCTAAGTCACTACCACAGAAACAAGGGACAGAAAGGGGCCCCTCCATTCAGGCATCCATCCACAGACTAGTTAGGAAGTACCAGACACCATGGGGGAGCTGGGCGTTCGCGGACGGATGGAACGGTCCTGCTCTCAAGGGGCTTGCTCTAATGAGGGAGGGGCGACAGCAGGCAAGAAAATGGAAATGACCATGCCCTGTGGTAAGTACTATGATGGGGAGACGCTGGGCTCCATGAGCTCCTACGAGGGTCTCTAGTCTAGTCCGCAGCAGAGAGGGAAAGAAAGAACAGTCAGGGGAAATGATATGTAAGCTGGGCAAAAGGAAAGGTAAGAAGGCACAGAGAGAGAAGAAAGAAGGAGAAACAACAGCTGGCATTTTGGGGGTGCCTACTGTATGCCAGGCACCATTCTGAGATGTTTATAGTATTACCTCAATTATGAGTGGTTACTATTGTTATCCTCTTTTTTTGTGGCAAAACAGAGAGGTTAGATTACCTGCTCTGGGTCACACAGCTAATAAGTGGCCAAGCTGGAATTCGCATCAGGCATTCTGGCTCCAGACCCTCCACTCTGAACCACTACACAGAGATGACAGCAAGAGAGAGCATGGTGCTCTCAGCATCGACTGCTCGTTACCCGGTGCGGTTGAACGGGCCGCGCCTGTGCAATGAATGCATCAAAGGATGAGTAGGGTGCACCCGGAGTCTCGTGCAGATGGGGACTTCTCGGGCTTATTCTCATTGGAGTGCATGCAGAAAGTGGTAATTGGGGTGAGCTGGATAGAATTTGAGGCGCCTGTATGATGCTTGGTGGAAAAGTTACATTTTATTTATATTATGGAATTACAAGAAAAAATAGAATGAAAATATGAAAGAAGATAATATAAAATTTATGTGAAAACTCTAAATAATATCTTTTCAACATTTTTGCTGAAAAACTTGAGTTCACTTCCAGAAACATAACTTTTATACAACAGGTTTTATGATTTAGATGCCTACGAGGAACTTCCAATCAAGCGTTTTTAATGCCCGTATTTAAAGTCTTGATAGTCACCATCAACGAGAAACTTTGTCCAGGCAAACAAGTAGTAAAACATTTTAAATGTGTTATTTTGCAACCATTCAACATTGTACAAAAGTTGAAAATATATTAAAATGTCTAAAAGCTCTTCTTTTTCTTCCATTGAAAGAGGTAGACAAGAGAGGGAATTTCTAAAACAAACAGTTTTAAACAAAGCATTTCAAGGTACTGATGGTGCTCACATTAGAAGAATCTACGTGCAGTATTAGGGCGGTCACCTTGCAGCTAGCTGAGCACGCCTGAAAGGACATGTCAGCTGCCAATGGACAGATGTATTCAATTATATGAAGGCGGAGTTTCCTGCCTGACCTCCTCCACTTCCCTGCCCCACAACCCTCAGCATCTTGGGGGGCTCCCTGTGCCCCTGGCACACCTGGCACATGAACTTCGCCAGCCGCTCCAGGCGCACTTTGTCCGCGATGCTCAGTGGCTTGCCCCCGTAGCTGCTGCTGAGATGGTCACCCAAGTTAAGGGTGCTCAGCACATCTGCAGCAGAGCGGCAGGCTTCAGTCGGGGTTCCCCATTCCTGCTTGTGGGGCCAGCGGTACACGGTCAGACATGTTCTGCCACCCTCTGAGAAGCCCTGCACCAGGCTGCTCACAGCCTGAGGCCACCAGCCTGGCTGCCCAAGGGCTGAACGAATCAATTTCTGGTGGCACATCTGTAACTCATTCATGGATTACCAGTTGGGAAGTTTCTGCATTAAATAGCGCTTAAGCATGAAGGATCTGGAGCCAGACTGCCTAGGTTTGAATCCCAGTTTCTCCTCTTCCTGGCTCTGTGTCTTTTGGGTAAGTTAAATAAAATTTCTATTTCCCAACTTTCTCATCTGTAAGCTCATAGGCTTTTATGTGTGTTAAGTGACTTTACACATGAAGTGCTTTAAACCTGTCCTTGGTACTCTATAAATGTGAGCCATGACTATTGTTCTCAAATCCTTGAGTTGAGCATCATTTAGTAACTACATTTAGATATGGGTTTAACTGTAGAAATCTTAATTTTCCAAGGCTTTTTCTCTTTTGTTCTCAAATAATCACTTAATATTCATTTATTTATCCATTCGTTTAACAAACATGGCACCCAGGCACGAATGTAGGGTGAGAGCCGAGATGACCCAGTCCACAGCCTGAACTCCAGCAGGTAGGCGGAAGGCGGGGTGGGGGGGGAGGGGGGAGGGACACCAGCAAACAGGTGGCCAAAAAGATAGAGGAAAACCCTATCTCACAGGCCAGCCAATACGGTGACACAGGGAAGAGGAAACGAGAGTATTGCAAAGGATGGATTGGCCTGCTGGGTTGAATGCTGCCGAGAGAACAAGGGAGATGAGCATGTAAATGTGCCATGGATTTAGCAATAGAAGTTATTAGTGACTTTAGCCAGAACAGTTTCTATTAGGTCATTAAATACAAAATGTCCATTTCGATCAAAAGTATAGTTTATCATATCTCAAACAAGAAGCATTACAATTAATCAAAGTATGAGCCTAAACCATTGACATAGTTTCGCCAGCTTAATGGTATCTTGCTTATGCCAGCAGCGAAGAAGCCTGGAGGGTGAGTGGTGATAAAATCATGAAAGGCGTTTTCCTCAGCTTGCAGAGAATTGAATATTTTTCCTTGTAAGAAGTGGGCCAAAGCCTGGAAGGGGTGGTAGTCAGTTGGTGCAAGGTCTGGTGAATACAGTGAATGCCAGAGAGTTTCCAAGTCTGGCCTCTGTAGTTTGAGCAGCTTTGTGTGACATGTCATTGGGCCTTGTCTTGCAAGAGGATTGGCCTGTCTCTACTAACGAATCTCAGCTGCTTAGTCACAGCATCCGCATCATTTTGTCCAATTGGTTGCAGTAGACATCCACTGTAATCGATTGACCAAGTTTCATGAAGCCGTAGTGGATTACATTAATACCAGAGCTGGACCACCAAATCCACGCCATTAGATTTTCTGATGAATATTCGGTTTTGAACTGTGTTTCATCACTTCATCTTTATCCAACCATTGTGCCGGATGATTGTGATTGTCAAAAAGAATCCATTTTTCATCTCACGTAACAATAAGATGTAGAAAAGGTTTGCCTTTTGTGTCGTGACAGCAAAGAAAGGCAAGCTTTGAGACGATTTCTCTTCTGAAGGTCATTTAATTCATGCGATACCCATTCATCCAGCTTCTTTACCTTGCCAGTTTGTTTCCAATGGTCCATTATTGTTGGAATAGTAACGTCAAACCCTGCTGCTAATTCAGGCGTAGGTTGAGATGGATTCGCTTCCACTACAGCTTTCAGCTCATCATTATCCATCTTGGTCTCAGGTCGCCCACGTGGCTCATTTTCAAGATAAAAATCACCAGAAAGGAACTTCTCAAACCGTCAATGTACTGTTGTTCATTAGCCACATCCTTCCGAAACACTTCGTTGATATTTCTAGTTGTCTGTGTTCCAGGACAGAACTCATAATTGAAAAATAACGTGAACTTTTGACGTATCCATAGTTTCACAAAAATTACTGTAAAAAATTTTGGAAGAGAATCACAAGCCAAACTGAGCATTTGAAAGAATGCGGATGTATCTTCACAATAAAAATAAAACAAGAAGAGTGAAAGCGGTATGTCAGAAATATCAGCTGTCACACTTAGTACCTAAGGAAATCAGACATTTCATACTTAATAACCTAAATATGAAATGGTTAGAGAAAAGCCAGACTAGGGAGAATGGGAAGTGAAAAAGCCCAAGGTGTTTATTTCAACTTATTTTCTTTTCTATGCAATGCCCTACATATTTCTCCTTATTTTTATTGACAAAATCATGGAAACCATAGCCTACACCTGCTGTCTCCATTTCCCAACCACCCTCTTCCTCCATCCAGAGCCCAGGAAATATGTGGCTCTAGAGGCATCATCGACAATCTTCATGATGAGCCCCCACATCTCTGACTTCATTTGACACTTGGGAAGAGAGAAATCTCTTCTGCTTTTATTAGGCATTTCCAAGAACCAGGTGCAGAGATAAAAGTCCTAAGTGTATACTCCTGAGGAGTTCACGGTGGGAGCAATGGATAAAAAATTATAATTAAGTTTGACAGTTGCCTTCGGTGGAACACTACAGCAACATAATCCACGAGAGTGGTTGTCTACATTTTTTTCTATCTTAACCCCATGACGGATGACTTTTACACGTATGGCAAATTTCATGAACTTATTCCACTCTTTCCCTCGCATAAGAAAGCATAGCATGTTGGAATACTGACAAGGGAGAGTGACATTTATAGGGATAATTTTGAACCTATTCTTGTTTAGTAAAAGGGAAAATATTTACAAACCTCAGACCTTTATTATTAGTAACAGATTCCTTGCGCCACACCAGGAGCCTGATGGATGAAGATGAGTTGGATCATAGTTGAGAACCTCTGGGACACAGACTTCTGTGGTTGGGCACTGAGAGAAGGAAAAGGTGGTGCGGAAATCAACGCGGGAGACAGACAAGGAGTCCACGCATGACGCATCTGTCTTGCTAAGGAGTTTCGGTTTCCTCCGGGAGAGCTAAGGGCGGCACAGACACAGGAGGACGTGTGGGATCCGGGTGAGCAGGGGCGGGCAGACGCCCTCAGGTGGGGTAAAAGGACCCTGTAGTTTCCTGGTGGCAGCTCCAAGTGGGAGACCCTGACGGCCCAAACTAGAAATTGACAGTGGAAAAGAAGAGAACAAATTTGAAGGAGAGATAAGTTTCATATTTGAAAACTTTCGACGGTTTTCAAGTGACCACATTATCCTGCTTCACTCGGTAAAGCACTTCTGTCTGATTGCTCCTTTTTCAGTTTCTTCGTGAAATGCTTTCTCTTGTCCTCTAGCTTATAGCAAGACAAGTTTCTTACAGAGGGAAATTCAGTTTGCATCCTTTCTTCTCTCTCTTCACACTCTCTTTAAAAACTCATTAGCTCCTGGCCGGTTGTGGTGGCTCAGGCCTGTAATCCTAGCTCTCTGGGAGGCCAAGGGGGGCGGATTGTTTGAGCTCAGGAGTTCAAAACCAGCCTGAGCAAGAGCGAGATCCCCGTCTCTACTAAAAATACAAGGAAATTAATCGGACAACTAAAAATATATAGAAAAAATTAGCCGTGCATGGTGGCGCATGCCTGTAGTCCCAGCTACTCGGGAGACTGAGGCAGGAGGATCGCTTGAGCCCAGGAGTTTGAGGTTGCTATGAGCTAGGCTGATGCCATGGCACGCAAACTAGCCCAGGCAAAAGAGTGAGACTCTGTCTCAAAAAAAAAAAAAAACTCATTAGCTCCTGTGATGTCACCTTATATCCTGGTGCTGATGGCTCCTGGCTAACCTAGTGGGGCCCAACATCAACAGGAACCAACCAGAATGTAATGACTTTTCTCCTTGGCCTTTGCATTAGCCAGTCTTCTAAATATTCCTGTTTCCATCATGGGGAACTAATTCTCCCAGTGACTCAAATTCACAACTTCAAATTGATTTAAAATTATTTCCCTTTTCTAAAATTCCCTTTATCTAAGCCGTCAGCAAGTTGCTTCCATCTTTTCCCTCTAAGTGCCTCTTAAATCCACCTGCTCTTCTCTAGCACTTGTCATTTGCCACAGAGCCAGGTCTAGCACAAGTGGCTCAATAGTTACCAGCCGACTGACAGACAGTCTACCTGAGCCCAGTGCCCTATAATTTTATGCCTAGACCATTGCTACAGCTTCTAACATGACTTTTATCTGCTTGTTCTTCTTGACGAAAAACCTACTAACAACTTCCCATTGCCAACGGACTAGAACCCAAATCACATAATCTGGCCTCACCCACCTGCTTGAATTTATTAACACCTGAAAGGGTGAAAAAGAGTGGAAGAAACTTCAAGTGGCCTGGGGAGAATAATGGGTACATGCCTTTACTCATTCTACTGTTTTGGGGTGCTTTGTTTTGTTTTGTTTCGGTGGAACAGTTCTCCCCACAGGATGTTTTGAAGTATCGTGCAAATGACCCCTTAATGTTGGACTATTTTGCCGAAAGTCCATCCTAACGCATAGACTCAATGATTCAGTTCCCATTTGCTTCCAATACTGTGCTTCCACATCCCCACCCCTCATGAACTTTTCTGCCAGGGAAACAAGGTTACCACCCTTCTCCCAGTTACTCCTTCCTTGTAGTTATTCTTAACCCCACCTCACCTCCTCACACACAACACAATTCCTGTCTGGAGTTCATCCAACTCACCACTGTTCTACCACCAACCCCAATGCAAATGCGTTGTTTGCTCACTTGCCTTCTAACCTGGTTGCCTTAACGCCAGATTTATATTTTCTTCAACCCATTATCCATCTGCAGCAGGGGTTGGCACATTATAGCCTGAAGGGCACATCCTGCCCACTTGTTGTTTTTGCCAATAAAGTTTATCGAAGCACAGCCAAGCTCATTTGTTTACACACTGTCTCTAGCAGGTTTTGCTCCACAAAGAGCCCTGAGCAGCTGCAACAAAGATCGTGCAGCCCCAAGAGCCTGAAATGTTTGTTATCCAGCTCTTTCCAGAAAAATTGGCTGACCCGTGCTTTGTAGTAGCAAGAGTGATTTCCCTAAAATCCACATATAACCACATTACTGATGTGTTTCAAATTTTTCAGTGATTTCTCTTTGCTGTTAAAATAAAATCCAACAAATTTCATATAATGAAACCTAAATCGTGGATCCATACTGATCTCACGCTTCCTTCCTCCCCCCGCCCCCTCTGCTGCCCCGTCCACACTAACGTTCTTTGTACTTCTCACAGTTTGCCAGTCTCTCTCTTGCACCCCAGGTCTTTGTGCATGGCACTCTTTCTGGCTGGAATGCTATTCTTTCTTCCCTTGCCATCTTCCTTGCGTCCTACCATTAATGTTACAGAGCAAAATCTTTGTCTTCTTTCAGATCAAAAATTGAATGTCTTTGCTTAAAAAAAAATAATAATAATTTTCCTGATCCTCTTAGTCTAATTTGGCCATCCTCTTATACTCTCTCATGACACTCTCAGCCTTATTATTGCTTTAAACGGCCTTATTAAGGTATACTTTGCATGCTATAAAATTTGCCCATTGTAGTTATACAATTTTATGATGTTTAGTGAATTTATAGTTGTGCAGCCATCACTGCCATCCCATTTTAGACCATTTCCATTACCTCAAAAATGCCTCATGCCTGCTTGCATCAGCCCCTGCTCCCACCTCCAGCCCTCGGGCTCATTGGTATGCCTTCTCTCTAAATTCACCATGTCATATACATGGAATCAGATAATATGCAGTCCTTTCCGTCTGGCTTCATTTACTTAAGCAATGTTTTTGAAGTTTACTTATGTTGTAGCATGTTTATTCTTTTTCAGTGCTGAATAGCATTCCATTATATGGATAGCTCACATTTTGCTTATCTGTTCATCAATTCAGGGGCATTTGGCTTGTTTCCAGTTTTTAGCTATTATGGATAATGCTGCTTTGAACATTCATGTACATGTCTTTGGATGGAAGTATGTTTTAATTTCTTCTGGATAGATTATTAGCAGTGAAATTGTATAGTAAGTTATGTTTCACTTTTTAAGAAACTGATGAACTGTTTTCCAAAGTGATGATACCTTTTTACATTATGACCAGCAACATACGAAGGTTCCAGTGTCTCCATATCCTTGCTGACACCTGGTATTGTCTGTCTTTTTGTTTATAGTCATTCTAGTGAGTGTGTACTATCCCACTGTGGTTTTAGTATTTGTTTCCCTGATGCTAATGACTTTGGGCTTCTTTTTATGTGCTTATTAGCCATTGTCTTATCTTCTTAGTGAAATGTTTACAAAAATATTTTTTCCTATTTTAATTGAATTTTTTGTCATCTTATTGAGTTGTAGCAGTTGTCTATATATTCTGGATACAAGTAATTTGTAAGATTTATGATTTTCAAATATTATCTCCTAATCTGTTGCTTGCCTTGTCTTTTCTGTCTATTGAAGCACAAAAATGTTTTAATTTTTAATGAAGTCCAAGTTGTCAATTTTTTCTTTTCTACTTTTTTTTTTTCCTTTTCACTCAGGCTGGAATGCAATGGTTTGATCATAGCTCACTGTAGCCTTGAACTCGTGGGTTCAAGAGATCCTCCTGCTTCAGCCTCCTGAGTAGCTGGGACTACAGGTTTGTACCACCACACCTGAATAACTTTTTTATTTATTTATTTTTTTTGTAGAGATAGGGTCTCACTATGTTGCCTAGGCTGGTCTCAAAACAGTCCTCAAAGCAGTCCTTGAGTCTTGGCCTCAAGCAGTCCTCCTGCCTCAACCTCCCAAAGTGCTGGGATTACAGGTGTGAGCCACTGCACCTGGTCAGTTTTTTCTTTTATGGATCATATGTTGGTTTCCTATCTAAGAACTCTTTATCCATTCCAAGATATTTCAGATTTTCTCGTATGATTTCTTCCAGAGGTCCTATCATTTTAGCTCTTATATTTAGGTTTATTATCAATTTTGAGTTTATTTTTGTGCATTTTGTGTGAGGTAAAAGTCTAAGTTCATCATTCTGTACGTGATATTCAATTATTGCAACACCAATTGCTGAGAAGACTATCCTTCCTCTATCTAATTGTCTCAGCATCTTTGTTGAGCACTGATCAATCATGAAAGTAGGGATGTATTTCTGGATTCTCAAGTCTATTCCATTGATCTATATGCCCATCCTGCATCCATACCACACTGTCTTGATTACTGTAGCTTTATGGTAAGTTTTGAAATTTCGTAATATATTTTTTTCAAAATTGTTTTAGCTATTCTAGGTACTTTGTTTTTCATATAAATTTTAGAGTCAATTTGTCAATTTCTACAAAAATACAATGGAGATTTTGATAAGGATTAATTTTAACTTAAAGATCAGTTATCGAAAACTGTAATATTATTAGTATTGAATCTTCCAGGGCTTGAACACAGAATGTCTCTCCATTTATTTAGATCTCCTTCAATTTTTCTTTGCAGTGTTTTTAGTTTTCAGTTTACACGTCTTGTATATTATTTGCTAAACTGATCCCTAAGTATTTTATTCTTTTCGATGCCATTGTGAATTGAATTTTCTTTATTTCATTTTCGGATTTTTATTTCCTAGTAAATAGACGTACGGTTGATTTTATATATTCATCTTGTAGCCTGAACCTTGCTAAAATATTAATAGTTTATTAATTCTAGTAATTTTGGGATTTTCTACATGCAGGATTATATCATCTGCAAATAAAAGCAGTTTTACTTCTTTTCGAATCCATGTACTTTCAATTTTTTTCTTTTTCTTTCTTTCTTTTCTTTCTTCCCTATTGCACTGGCTGGAATCTCCAGCACAATGTTGAATAGAAGTGGCAACAACAGGCCCCTGACGTTAGGACAGAAGCGTTCAGGCTTTCACCATTAAGAAAGATGTTAGATGTGGGTGTTTTACAGATTCCCTTTATCAGATTGAGGAAGTGCCCTTCTATTCTTAGTTCCTTGAGGGTTTTTATTAACTCATGAATGCATGTTGAGTTTGTCAAATGGTTTATCTGCAGCTATTGAGATAATTATGTTGCTTTTGTCACTTATTCTATTATTATAGGATATTATATCCATTGCTTTTTGTGTATTAAGCCAACCTTATATTCCTGAGATAAAACCCACTTAGTTGTGTTACAGAATCCTTTTGTATGTGGCTGAATTTGGTTTGTTAATATTTTGTTAAAGAGTTTTCTGTCTATGTTTATGAGGAATATTGATCTATAGTTTTCTTTTCTTGCGATGTCTTTGTCTTTGGCACTCTAATTCTTCTTTCATTCTTGATTTTATACATACACACACACACTGCATATGTACTGTACATACTAAATTAATCATTATTTGATTAATGTGTGTCTCTCCAACTAAACTGCAAGTTCCCATGAGGTACGAAACTGTGTCTGTCTTGTACACTTCTGTGTATTATATGCACTGAAGTCATATAAACAGATATCCAAGGCATTAAATACTACTATTTTATATCTTGATTTGAACATGAGACAAATCTTGTTACCTGTATAACTTCATAATTTTTAGCTCACTTGGCTTTTACTTAGCTCTGGTCAATACATTGTGATCAGGTTCGATTTTGTCTTTCTTATTGTTATTGTTTAAGTGTGAATGAAGGAGTGTGCACACATATCTGTCTACTCCTCTTTGTATTGACTCTTTATTTCATACACCAGAGGTGATTTTGAATTCAGAATCTGTTGTCTTCCATGAGTTATTTGTATTATCTTCAAATTGTATTAAATGCCTTCTTGATTTTTCTATATGTGGTTCAGATGTCACCATAACTCTTTGTCTTAGTCCACTTAGGATACAGTAACAAAATATGATAGACTGGATGGCCTATAAAGAACAAAAGTTTATTTCTCACAGTTCTGGAGGATGGGAAGTCCAAGATCAAGGTGCCAGTAGAGTTGGTGTCTGGTGAGGGCCCACCATTTGGTCCATGAATGGTTATCATTTTCTTAGCCTCACATGGCAGAAGGGGTGAGGGAACTCTCTCAGGCTTGTTTTATAAGGACAATGATCCCACTCATGAGGGCTCTGTCCTTGTGACCAAAGCACCTCCCAAATGCCCCAGCTCCTAACACCATCACCTTGAGGGTTAGGATTTCAACACATGAATTTGGGACCGACACAGACTTTTAGTCCATAGCATTCTCTTTCCTGATGGGTACACAGACATTGTGCTTGTTGCTCTGGTCTGCCTCATTGTTCAGAGTGCAGCTGAAACTGTCTAAACCAGTTTGTTGTTCATGCTATTATGTGCTTCACCTCTGAGCTGGTGGGCCCAGTGGGAGACCTCCCCATCTTGGTCACCTGTCAACATTACAGCTTCTCCAAGCAGTCATATGATTCTCAACTTGTTTATCATATAGTTCCAAGCTCAGCTAAAGAACTATCACTTTGTTGTCTTTAGCGTGTTCTCAAATATTCAACTCAGTTTGAGCTTTGACTATTGCAACATTCTTATAAATAAATGCCGCTATTTTTGTGTCTGTGAAGTAGAATGAAGAAGGCAATTAGTGAGCCTGTCTACAACACTCCAACATCCAACAGATATAAGCCGATAATGGGTTACTTTTTTTTATCAATAAATGGTAGCATTATCTTTAGGGCTTAAAACCATAACCTTGTATTTTAAGTAGTATTTTATAAAAAAGTGGTTAAGAATGTAGCTAATCCTGATTAGACTCTAGCTCTGAGTCAGCTTCCTAATGCGTAAAACAAAGATGATAACATGATAATATATTCTTGGGCTAAGATAGAATGATATAACTTACGTAAAGCCCTAGTACAGTGCCTAACACATAGTAAGCTACAATATAGTGTTATTATCATTACAATCATTATTGATGAGCACAGTATAAGCATGCTGCCTGCATTTGTAGGGATTTCTGTATGATAGAGAACTATTTGTGACCCTTATGCAAGTAGTGAAGGCTTGAGATGATGCATTTCTGATAAAACAGTGACCCTCCCTTTTTGTCCAGTCAGGAATCTCTGACAATTAGCATTACCTCCCACAGAGAGACATTTGGGATTTAAATCAATAACATATATGATGCCTTCCATCTTGCTTTTGACTCAGAATAGCTTAGACACAACAAACAGAATTTAATTTGTGTTAAATAATCTGAATCTGTAGGACCTTATCTTTTATTCATCACTTTGTGATGAATTCAGGCAAAGCAACTTGGTACGTGGAATATCCAATATTGTATGTCTCTGCTGTTGCAGCTTCTCAGGACTGTGGTTATCTCTGTGTGTACACAAAACTACTCAGAAATTTATCATGAGGAAATGCTGACTCTCAAGTGCCTGTATTCTTTAAAAAAATATTTATCAGGAAGATCACCGTAGGCACCGGGATAAGAGTAGCAAAATTATAGAATTCAATTTTGTAGTGAATCATATGGGCTACAACATCTCTAGAGCACGTGATAATTTCCAGTGTGAGGAATGACATGCGCCATGAACACCTACCTACCATTTGATGTTTTCTGCAAATAATCTCACTCCCAGAATCAAGTCCACAAATGTTCACAAATCTTTTGGGATTCCCACTGCTCCTTACACATTTGTACTTTATGTAAACAAAGTAATGTATGAGGCCATTGATTAATTTACTCATTTAGCTGTCAAAATATTGAATAGCTATTGTACTCACCTGGAAAGATGTCCATAATATGTATGAAGGGTATAATATTTTTAAACAGTATATATGCATGGTATGTGTGTGTACAAGTATATATGTCTGTAGAAACAGGACAAGTTAGGAAGAATATATATTAATTACCTCTGGTGGATAGAATTTCAATGAGCAAGGTGGTGAGAATGTTGACTTCCTTTAGTATATAATTAACAAAACAAATGATGTGTCTGATTTACATTTTTGAGTTTACCTACAGGATAGTGAATGGTGGGGGAGGGGGACAGAGAATCGGAATGAAAACAGGAAGGGCAAGACGGTTTTACGTCAATAAAAGGTGACGTTGGCTTGCATCAGAGTGAAATAAGTGGAAATGGAAAGAAAAATAATGGATTTGGAATACTTTTTGCATGTAGAGACAACAATCTCTGTCTTTTTGATAAAGGGGGCAGGGTGAGAGGAAAAGAGTAGAATAAATGATGACTCTCCTGTTTTTTTGGCCAGTTTGTGGTGCTATTTATATATTCAGAGTCTACTGCCTTCAGGCAGCTATAAGGTGTGCAGCACGGATAGAGCATGTTATTTATCCACCCATCTTCACTGATCTACTGAGTGCTTCCTGTATACAACACCAGAGTTCTAGGCATTGGACATTCAGGAGTAACAAAGCAAAGGCTGAGTCATCCTGCATGGGGTAAAGTTGAAAGCATTCCCCCTAAGAACTCAAACAAGACAAGGATGCCCACTGTCGCCACTTCTATTCAACACAATACTAGAAGTCTTAACCAATGTAATTAGGCAAGAGAAAGAAATAAAGGGCATACAAATTTGAAAATAGGAGGTCAAACTATTCCTGTTTGCTGATGATATGATCTTATATCTGGAAAACTCTAAAGACTCCTCCAAAAGACCCCCAGAATTGAAAAATAAATTTAATAAAGTCTCATGTTACAAAATTAATATACACAAGTTAATAGCATTTCTATATATTAACAAAAGCCAAGCTGAGAATTAAATCAAGAACTCAATACTATTTATAGTAGCTATAAAACAAATAAAATGCCTAGGATATACTTAAACAAGGATCTCTGTAAGAATAACTACAAAACACTGATGAAAGAAATTGTTGATGACACAAATAAATGGAAAAACATGTTATGCTCATGGATTGCTATTATCAATAATATTGCTAGTATCAATATTGCTAAAATGTCCCTATTTTCCACCATGACTTACAGATTCAATGCAATTCCCATAAAAATACTGATATAATTTTTTATAGAATTAGAAAAAAAATCATCCTAAATTTCATATGGAATCAAAAAAGAGCCAAAATAGCCAAAGTAATCCTAAGAAAATCAAAGAAACAACCAAAACAACAACAACAGCAAAAATACAAATATGGAGAAATCACATTACCTGACTTGAAATTATACTACAAGGCTATAGTAATCAAAACAGCAAGGTACTGGTATAAAAGTAGACACATATATCATTGGAGCAGAATAGAAACCCCAGAAATAAAACCATGCACCTACAACCAAATGGTCTTTGATAAAGCAAACAAAAACATGCACTGGGGAAAAGATGCCTTATTCAATCAATGGTGCTGGGAGAATTGGATAGCCACATGCAGAAGAATGAAACTGGATCCCTATCTCTCACCATACACAAAAACTCAAGATGGATTAAAGACTTAAATGTGAGACCTGACCCTATAAAAATTCTAGTAGAAAACTCAGGAAAAACTCTCCTGGACATTGGCCTAGGCAAAGAATTTATGATTAAGATGCCCAAAACAAATATAACAAAAATAAAAATAAATAAACGTGACTTAATTAAGCTAAAAGGTTTCTGCACAGCAAAAGAAATAACAAACAGAGTAAATAGACAACCTAAAATATAGGAGAAAATATTCACAAACTATACATCCCATGAAGGACTTATATCCAGAATCTACAAGGAACTCAAACAAATCAGCAAGAAAAAAAATAAGCCCATTAAAAAGTGGGCAAAAGACATGAACAGATATTTTTCAAAAGAAGATATACAATGGCCAACAAGTATATGAATAAATGTTCAACATCACTAATCATCAGCGAAACAGAAATTAAAACCACCGTAAGATACCTTACTCCCGTCAGAATGGGCACCATTAAAAAGCCAAAAAACAATAGATGAAAAGGAAACACTTATATACTGTTGGTGGGAATGTAAATTAGCACAACCTCTATGGAAAACAGTATGGTGATTTCTCAAAGAACTAAAATAGACCTACCATTTGATCCAGCAGTCCCACTGCTGGGTATCTACCCAAAGAAAAATAAGTCATTATATCAAAACACACATGTACTTACATGTTTATTGCAGCACAGTTCATGATTGCAAAGATATGGAATCAGCTTAAGTGTCCATCAAGAAATGGATAAGGAAGTGGATAAAGAAAACGTGGTGTATCGCAGAATACTACTCAGCCATAAACAGGAATGAAATAATGTCTTTCACAGCAACTTGGATGGAACTGGAAGCCATTGTCCTAAGTGAAGTATTTTAGGAACAGAAAAACAAATGCTGCGTATTCTCACTTTATAAGTGGGAGCTAAGCAATGGGTATATGTGGTTATACAAAGTGGTACGATAGACTTTGGAGACTCAGAAGGGGAGAGGGTAGAAGGGAGGTGAGGGATCAAAAATGACCTATCGGGTACAATTTGTACTATTCCTGTGATGGGTACACTGAAAGCCCTGACTTCACTCCTATACAATTCACCCATGTACCAAAAAACCAGTTGTACCCCTTAAATCTATTGAAATGAAAAAAGTAAACATTTCATAAGCCACATTAGGTAGTTTATGTAGTTGTCTTATTAGGTGTTACTAATATATTATTAGGCGTGTTAATTTGTAGAATTGGTTATAGTAGGTCTTACTATTCAGCAAGTTATAGACTAGAGGATGAGGCAGTACCCTGCCAAGAGGTTTGGTTTTGACAAGCTATTCTTTGAATTTAGGAATTTGAGTGCATTGAAAAGTAAGTCTTACTTTGAGTTAATACTGGCATCATGAGGTACAGTCTTTGTGTTCTAATTAGTCACTCAGTAAATTCAGGATTTCTGGGGTAGAATCTCTCAGTGGTTCAGCATGTTGAAGAGTTACTTTATGGCACTATAAATTATGACAGTGTTTATAAAGAATGACAATGCAACATCTTTATAAGTTAATTTAAACACACACATGGATAGTAGTCCTTATTTATTAGCCCAAATGCCTTTATGTTGTTTTATGAGTTCCTACAAATTCTGAAGAACCTTTCCTCATATGACTTTTAAGTTGTTCATGCTACATATTTCATATTTTATTTATCTTTATACCTGGAGGGATTTCATTTTCTCTGTATTTCCTACAGACTGGCAGAAGATAGAACCCAGTGTTTCTCCCCAGAGTTGGCAGTGCCTTGTAAAGTAAACCAGAATCTGCACCTATTTTTTTTAATGATTAACACCACAGGATGTGGTCTTTGGCGAGAGCTATGGAACTGAACTAAGGAGTGTTCTTGAGGTCCCTGGCCTGTAATTATCATAGGCATATATGGCGTCATCGCTCTTGTGACCTATGGCAAAGGCATCTCCTTCCTGGCAGCTTGACAACAGCAGGCCCAGGACAGCTGGTCTTGTGCACACCTTCTGAGGACTCCCTATGGATATAAAATGAAGGAAGCAGAGGCTCCTTTCTGGCCACAACAAGAGCTCAAAGGGAGTTTCTAGCATTTTCTTGTCTGTTTATATCACAAGAAAGTGGCTCCCCATTGCTAATGACAAAGTTATATGATTATGTCACCCAAAAGGGAGGACCGGGGCGAAGGAGTAAGAGACAATGCCTATATTCTTTCACCTTTTGACTTTTCAAGAAATCACAAAGATCTTGATGCCTTCTGCAATTTCTATCACTACATGCTGAAGATGCTGCAAGATTTCCAGTAGGATTAGATCAGAGTAATTTTTGTCCCATCAGTTTATTTTTCTGCTATAAAACAACAATAAATCAACAAAACAGAGTAACTGAATAAAATAAATTACAAAGGTTATTTTTAACTTGCCTAACTAGAAATCTAGAGATAAAAATTTCTGGAATTAGTTAATCCAGCAGCCCAACAAAGGCTGCTGGGTCAGCTTCGCTCTGATTGTCTTGGCTTTCTCCTCGTGGTCATGAGAGGGGCTGCCAAGGCTTCCAACAGTACTTTCTCACCAAAAAATGTCCAAAAGCAGGAAAGAAGTCAGGAAGGGCCATGTGTCAGAAGCCTGTTCGCAGACTTCCCAGTGTGTGCCTTGGCCCGCCATGAGGCACACGACTCTCCCTAAACCCATCTCCTGGCAAAGGCAATGGGGTTACCATGAATGCCACTTAGGGTTCAGATCCGGAGAACATTGATACCTGATACCCCAATAAAATCGGAGTTCTTTTGGCATGGAAGGGAGGGTAGTGACTATTGGAAAGGCATCTGAGACTGTCTGCTGGCTCCTGAGAAAGGACTGTTATTGATGGCTTGTTCTTTGTTTCTTGCTGCAGGGGGGACATCTCACAAGATCCTATTAATTTTACCATTCTCCCTAAAATTATAAATCTCCAGAGATGGTCTGATCACCTGTTTTTCTTCTCAGTTTCACTCACATATGTCATTAAGAGCACACACACATAAAAACTCAACGGCCCTCCAAAATCTCCATGGGTAGATTCAAGCAGCTAATTTTGAAACCATAAGTTTTGAGCATTTATAAGTGTAATTCTCTTGAATTCATTCATCCAAGCACTCGTTTATAAAGAAGACTTTTATTATACCCCTACTGTGTGCCAGATGTGTTCTCTATCTCATAATTGCATGTAGTCTAATGAGACATACCATAACGTATGTGCCTACATGACAGTTGTCTTTTATGCAACTCGAGGTGCCATAAAAACAAATTTCAATGCATCAAATTTTACTGAGATAAAGGAAAGGAAGAGAGCTTAAATAGGGAATTTGGCATCCAGGTTGGAAGGCGAGGGGGAGAGAGAGAGAGAGAGAGAGAGGGAAGGAAGGGAGAGAGAAAGCTACTAACACCTGAGGGTAAATAGCTTTTAAAAATTCTTCTCCTCACATTTTAGTGGGATTTTAGGAAGAACAGGAGTTAAAAGTATGTGATCACTCTGCCATTTTAAACAAGTGAGTCTCATTTTCTTCCCCAGTATTCTCTTTATTAAACCTTAGCATCCAGGTTATAATAGCACCTGAAATAGAATAGACAACTTTCACTCTTTTATTATTCCGAAAAGCAGTATTTATAATATAGAGAATATTAAGCGCTACCTCTTTCTTCAAGGTTTCGTATAACAGAGGGGTCAAACCACCTAGGCCTGATGCTTTTTGTGTGGAGAGGAAAGATTTTGTTTCAGTGACTTTATCCTTTATTCCTTCTATGTTTGTAACTTTATTTTTTCTTGAAAATTGGTTGTAGACGGTTACTCATTTGTCATTTCAGAGAACTGCCTTTTAGCTCGTTTAATTACATCTACTCTTTTGTTTTTTCTATTCATAAACTTTTATCTTTATTATTTGTTTCTTTTTTGCTTTCTTTGGTCTTACTCTTTTTTTCTAGCTTTCTGAGTTGAACACGTAGCTCATTTATTTTCATTTATTTTCTTGCTTTTTCACAAACATGTATGTAAGGAAAGAATTTTCCCTCTCAATATTGCTTTAGAACATGGTTCAAGATTTGTTTTGTAGTACTTGGATTGCAGTTAGTTCCAAATATTTTGTAATTTTGACTGCGATTTCCTCTTGAATTCGTAGCTTATTTAAAAGTCAGTTTTTAGTTTACAAACTATTTTTTCCTCTCTTTTAATTGTTGATATCTAATTTAATTGTTTTCAGTCAAAAAATCTTACATGTGAACATTAATTTTTTGGAATTCATGAAACTTCCTTTGTGGCTTAATAATTGCTCAATTTTTGTGTATGTCCCCAAAAGAAATGAGTGTTCTCGTTTTCAGGGTCAGAGTTTTCAATCACATTTCTCAAAGTGATTGTAATCTTACTAATTTTTTATCTTCTTGATCTATCACCTGTGATTTCAAGAGATACACCTTGAAATCTTCCACTTTAGTTGTAGATTTATTAACTTCTTTTATAATTCTTTTTTACAAACTTTGAGATTCTGTTTTTAGGTGCATTCAGGTTCTCAATTATTGATTCTTCTTGGAAAATTGTTTCTTCTGTTATTTACTGTATGTCTCTTTATCTGTCTTAGAGTTTCTCATCTTAATTTTATTTGTCCAAACATTTTTTTCACTAGTCTTCTTTTGGTATGTATTTTCCTGATATATGATACATCTTATTATTTTTGGATTTTTATTTGTTTTCAGTGTTTCATGTAAGGAACACATATCTGGATCTTGCTTTCGATTTTCCAGTCCGACTGAAGAGTGTGTCCTCGATGGATGAGTTTCATTTATTCATATTTTTTATGATTATTGATGTGTCCAGACTATTTCTGCTATCTTGTTTTGTGTTTTTATTCATGTTTCTCCCCTTGATTCTGTTTCTTTTCCTGCTTTTTGTGATTAATATAATTTTTTCACTTTTCTCACCCTGCTAATTTCAGAGTTAGAGATTGTCTTTTTATTTGTGGTAGTTATCCTTACTTTTTACCATAAATACTTAACTTGGTATTTGAAATAAAATACGAAGTAATTTAGTATCTGTATTTACTCCTTAAGGAAAACTATTATAAATATTTTAGCATACTATAACTACTTTTCAAATTCTATCCTCCGGTCTTGAATATTATTACCCTGAGTTTTAGTTCTACCTTTTTGATTAACACAAAAACTGGCTCTTATTCAGATTGTTATATTTTTGGTGACTAAATAATTAAATTTACCAATACATTTTACAGTTAGTTGTGCCTATCTTTGTTGCTTAAGTTACACTCTTTGGTTTATTTTCTTCCTGTCAAATTTTCTCCTCTGTACTTCTTTCAGGGAGGATCTATGGGTAGTAATCTGTTTTGGTTTTTGAACAACTGAAAATGGCTTTTTTTTGTTCTCACTCCTGAATAATAGTGTAGTGATGTATAGAATTCTAGGCCAGTAGCTTTCTTTTTTCTTTTTCTTCTCAACACTTTAAAGATATTACTTCCTAGACGTTTGGTCTCAGCTGCTGCTTGTGAGAAATCTGTTGTACCCCTGAGTACCACCTTTTAATGAGTAATCGTTCCCCTCTCTGTTAGCTTGTAACATTTTCTTTTAATCTTTGAAGTCTGCAGTTTCACCCAGATAGGTTTGGCTGTAGATATTGTCGGCACACAGTGCATGCTCTCTAGGAAGACTCGTGTCTTCTTTGAATTCCAGTAAATTGTAAGCTATTTTGTTTTTTGTTAAATCTTGCATCTCTGCCATTTCCCTTGTCGTACACTTCCGGAATTCCTCTCAGATGAGCCATGGGGTCTGTCAAGGCTGCACTTCACCTGCATCTACGCATTTTCCCATCTGCTCTGGTGCTGTCCTGTCCTGCTTCCTTCAGTACAGATTCTGCCTGAGAACAGCCCCTCTGCAGAGCACTTGCTTCTAAAACGCTCTGCTTCGGCAGGGGCCTTCTGTGGACGGCTCTCTCCAGCCTTCCGCACTCAGCCTGCTGCAGAGCCCTGATGGTCTGCTGGCCTTGGCTTGGCCGGCACAGCTGGTCCCCTTCCCGGGTGGGGGCCCCCCTCAGCTGCTCTGGCTGGATGTCCCAGCCTTGAGTCCGAGTGAACTCCATCTCCTCTGCCTGCCGGGAGCGTGGGAGTCTGGTCTTCCTCCGTCTTCCTTTCAGCCTCTGGTCCTGGCACAGAAGCTCTGCCCTCCTTCTTTTAAAGCCTTCTCTTTCTGGTTCTTAATAGCCTTTTCTTCTCTTAAAAACCTTCCTCTTGCATATCAAAAACTTGGGCTCTCACAAGTATTGTTTCTGATCTGGGATCAAGAGCTTATTTTGGAAGTTAACACTGAACACTGACTACTCCTTTCTCTGCATTTCAACTGTCCTCATTCCCCCTCGGGTTCTGTGGAAGCTGCACAAGGAAGAGGAGAAAAGCAAAGCACAGACACTGCATTTCAAGATGCTTTCCTGCCGTGGCATTTAGCATACGCTGGCGCACAGCCTGGCACATCGTGTAGACGCTGTGCCTGTTGTCAGTACATTTCTTAAATTATTGAGTGATTTTCTTCAGTAGCGTTTGCTGGTACAGGTTTCGTTGCCACAGATCTTTCTTTGTCTTGGTGAGCTTGCATCTCCAAAAAGCTAACTGCTCCACAGCCCTAATCTCTTTCCCTGTGTACGTATCCAGTGGCCTGGGCTATGGTTCCCTTTAGAATTTCTCCAAGGGCCCTGGTGGAATTTGTACTAATGTGACTCCCAGGGACCCACTATTTCTGGAATAAAACCACTGTATCCCTGCAGATTTACGCTTCTCTATATGTTGTTATCGAGTCTTGTTGAAATAAGCATAAACGTTCCTCCCATTTGCTTGCCTTTATTATCTTTGTTTTATTTCTCTTAAAGATCTAGTATAATATTTGAACTTCTGTTTCAAAACCCAAAAATAAAAAGGCATAATGCTAATAAAAAATTACTCGACTATATCAATTTGAAGACTGACATCCCGGCCTTGTATTTATGGGTATGAAGACTTGCAAGACAAAAGAGTATGCAAAGAAGTATATACATATATTTTTTTCTTTTCTTTTCTTTTTTTTTTTTTTTTTTTTTTTAGACAGAGTTTCACTCTGTTGCTCCAGCTAGAGTGCTGTGGCGTCAGCCTAGCTCACAGCAACCTCAAACTCCTGGGCTCAAGATATCCTCCTGCCTCAGCCTTCTGAGTAGTTGAGACTACAGGGGTGAGCCACCTTGCCCAGCCAAAGAAGTATATATATTAAGTTTCTTCAAGTAATATTGTTGAGTTTCTGCTGATTTTACTGGCACTAGACTGTATCCTGGTGAGAACAAAGGAAATGTAAATCAGTTGGTTGGTTTCCTGTAGGAACTCTTAGTTTCCATGGCGAATAGCCATGAAGTAATTGCTCAACAATATTTGGTTAAGTGACAACTCTTGGCCACGTACCTGCCACAATCACCCCTCACCCTACTGCTCCACCCACCAACAATATATCTAATACTGAGTGAGCATTTACTTCGTACCAGGTACTATTCCAAGCCCTTTGCACATGTTTACTCACTTAATCCCATAACTCTATGTACTAGATAGACCTTGTTATTATTAAGACCATTTTACAGATGAGGAAACTGAAGCACGGAGGGTGATAATAATGCTCGATCTCAATTCTACTCTCTTCCTACTCTTTAGTGAAAGCTATCATGTCCTACAACATATTCTTGTGATTTGGTACCTCTCAAATTGCATTTTGAGAGTGATTTAAAAGTGCTCAATAAAATATAGATTTTCAGTAAACATTGGGAAAGAGTTTTTCAATCTCTTTGAGTCCTCCATTGGCCTCTGGATTTTGAACTCTTTAACCCCCTTGATACTACTTGTGCTGCCTAAGATTCGCCATCCACAGGATGCTGGTTTTCTGACCTTCCAAGCTAAGAAAGTCAGAAACCCAGAGCTTGCTTTAGGCTCCGTGGTTGGTTCTGTGAGCCAGGGCTCCACGCGTGAGTAGGTAAAGCTGAGTAGGTGTGGCTGCTGCATGAGGGGAAGGGGTAAGAGGCAGTCCTGGGAGCATGAGGGGACCTAAGCATCAAGTCCAAGAAGCACTTGAAAACCAAACATTGGATCCACAGCAAGTTGCCAACAACGTGGAATCGGCGGGCGGTTCAGAGGGCGTGGGAGGCAGAACCTGGCGGTGCCTTATGCATGGGCATGGACATGTGAAGGCTACCGAGCCCTCCTGCTCGGTCTGTGATTCTGATGCACAGTAGAGTGGTGGGGGGTGGGCCTGCCTGTGCTCAGCCTGCCCCCATCAGGGCCTCCTGTGCACGACCGGAGCCCCACCTTCCACCCTGCGCCACTGCACGGTTCCGCGGGAGGATTTCCATGGGTGAAGAGGCGAGTCCAAGTCCGAAGGCAAGTGTGAAATGAATGGGGTCTATTCTGAGACATATCTCCAAGCCAAAATACAAACTTCTCTCCTTCTTATGGCAAATATGATCGCCTGGTAGCCATAGTGTTTTACAATCAAGAATTGAACACTTTAGGGTGAAATGTGTATTTTGCAATCTGGATGTTATGTAGGTACAGAGAGGCTACTTTAGTCCTTACTTTCTTAGAATTCATTTTGGTAATTGCTTATATATTATCTCTCCTTTTTCCCTCAGGAACAAGAGCAATTTTTATATAAGGCAATATGAGAGACTGTGAAGGTCCATTATTATTATTATTATTATCATTATCATTATTATTATGTGGAAATCTGCAGTTTCAAGTCATGGCATACCAAAACCTCTGTTCATTTAATCCACAGCATTTCTTTTCTGGGACTTTTTTTTTTTGTTTGTTTTATTTCAGCATAATATGGGGGTACAGATGTTTAGGTTACCTGTGTTGCCCTTGCCCTCCCTCCCCCCCTCAGTCCAAGTTTCAAATATGTCCATCCGATTGCGTGGTGCGCACTGCACTCTTTGTGTATGCATATACCCGTCCCCTCCTCCCTCCTCCCCCCCTCCCCCCTGCCCAATATCTAATAGATATAATTCTTATATATGCACTTATGTGTTGATCCGTTAATACCAATTTGATGATGAGTACATGCGGTGCTTGTTTTTCCATTCTTGGGATACCTCGCTTAGTAGAATGTGTTCCAGCCCTTTCCAGGAGTATATAAGAGGTGCTATGTCACCATTGTTTCTTAAAGTTGAATAGTACTCCATGGTATACATATATCACAGTTTATTAATCCACTCATGTATTGATGGACACTTGGGTTGTTTCCACATCTTTGCAATTGTGAATTGCGCTCCTATGAACATTCAAGTGCAGGTGTCTTTTTCATAGAGCGACTTTTGCTCTTTTGGGTAGATGCCCAGTAACGGGATTGCTGGGTCAAATGGTAGTTCTACTTGTATCTCATGGAGGTATAGGAGTGAGCATTCTTAAGAGCATCTGGCCAACTCTGAAACATGTAGTGATTATAAAATGGAAGCACATCACCTAGAAAAGAGTCAAAGACAAAAACCCTTGAAAGAATGTGTATAGTTAGGAGTTCTATAGTTCTGTTCATCCATTCACATTCTGTTGGATCCTTATTAATGGTAACTGTCTCTCTGGAAAGGAAAATGAACTTCCCAAGACATCAGATAGATCAGTTGTTCTGAACAGCTAGTTGAATGTTAGAGTCATCTAGGGAACTTTTTAAAAATACCAATGGCCAAAGCTCTATCCTCCAGAGAATCTGATTTAATTGGTTTGGAATGAAGTCACAGCACTAAAATTTTAAAAATCTGTTTTTATTGAAGTATAATGTACATTTAGAAAAGTGTATATAAGTATACAGATAGACAAATTGTAACAAATTGAAAACACCCATTATTCAGCACTCAAATAAAAAACCAAAATGCTTCAAGTCCCCATTGTAGCAGTCAGTATCGAGAGGCCCTGATATGACTGATGACCATATAATGGTATAGGACTTAAAAGAAAGGAGACATCCTTCCAGGGCGGAGTGAAAGGATAAACAAAATTTTTGCTCATCCCATAGAGGATGTGACACTTAAGGTTGGAGCTGAAAGATGGCAGAATATGGAGATATGGTTTTTGAGGTTTATAGACAGATCTATGTGAGTGAAGGAAGGTTGGCAGAAAATGAATGTGATGTTTGGGGAACAAGGGCTGGCTCAGGTTGGTTGCACAGGAGAATGTGAGAGGTGGAATAGAGAAAAACTAGGGTAGAAAGTTGAATATTTATAAATATCGTCCATGTTAATAGGGTAGAGAATATCACACATGATATAATATTAAATTGTTTCATTTATGGAACAAAGGTAAGCTTGCATTTTTATGATTTTAGGCATTTGCATTTCATAACTGTATTTTGCAATCCAAGAAAAAATTATAAATAATATAAAACATACATATGGCATGTTACATTCACTTGATAATATTTTACATTGTTTTAAAGTTTTTATTTACTCATCCTGGATAATTTACATCAAGTAATTTTCAATTTTAATTTTCTTTTTTTAACATGATTTTTTAATCCATACAGTATGTGCTACAATTTTAGATCTTCCTGTAGTATAAGAAGGAAGCAAAAATCATTCCTGCAAGCAAAGATAATCTTTTATTTCAGGTGTATATGTACTCTGAATATAAAATTCATCATAATATCAATAATTAGCCCTGTCATTTAAAAATGATAATTATCTCATTTACATGTCTATGACTTTTAAAATGCATCATACTACTTCAATAAATTACATTCTGGATCATATCAGTATCTCTTCAAGAAAATGAAGTTAAATCTTTGTAGTAACCAGCAGCTTAATTTTCATTAGGCCAGCTATTTGATAATTAGTCATGCACCATAAATCAAACCCCAAGTCTTCTAGTTTCTTAATTGAAAATTATTGTTTCTTGGCTCTCTGGCTAAAAGTGCAGCAAGTGTGAGTGTGATCGATGTGGACCTTGGCACAAACAGTTTGAGACAGTCAGAATTTGATAGATCATTGCCCTGAAGCGGCTTGTAATGGTGGATAGGCAGAAATCTCCAAATTAAAGATTTGCTTTTATAATTGCAAGTATAGAGACAGCTCTGGTATACCAAATCCATCTCGACATGTTGACCACTTTCCTTTCCTTTTCTTTTCTTTTTTAAAACGTTAGCCAGAGTCCACTTATTTGCACCAATGACTAAATAGACAATGTAAAATTATAGGAAAATCCAGCCTTTTTTGGAAAAAAATATGAAAATATTCCCTACTGTCATGAACAAATATTGAATTTGTTGGTATTTTAAAGCAATTTGAAAACATTGTCTATAAACACTCTGCTCATCTGACAGCTAATCTGAGAGAACAGATGGCTAGCCAAGTATTGCCCCCAGTCATAAAATCATTTCAAATATGATACTGTTGAGGCTAAATAAAAGACTTTGCAAGTAATAAGGAAAATATTGCTTCATTGAATGGCTGCAGCTTGTTGCTATTTTTCTTCTGACAATCTAGGAGCATTTGCAGAGAACTTTGGTCATGTTTGCAGTTCTTTAGTTAAGAACAGCCACAGGGTTTTCCAGCATTCACTTCTTCTTTCCTAGTGGCCTGGCAGCTAGGACCTGATGAGGGACACAGCAGGGAGTACTGGGAAATGCACCATAAATTTCAATGTAGGAAGTCAAAAGAGCTAAAAAAAAAAAAAATTTGGGCACAAGAACCAAGGTTGGAGTTTGAAAATCACCTGGACAAATGCACCCTAAAATAAATATAGCATTTTACCAGTTCCACATGCAAAGTGAAGTGGGTGGTTAAAGGTGGGTACCTTGCCAATAATTCATAGAGGCTAATGCCAACATTATTTATTCCATAACAATCACACTATTATTATGTACTTCAGTTACAAAAAGCCCTCTTGATGGCACATTGAAATAAATCTGCTTGGTTTTATGAAATGAATATAAATAAAGCTTTTTGATAAATTATGATTTGAACTAAAATAAGAATTAGTTAGAATGCTTGTGGAGATATAATAACTAAATATGAATCTTAGAATTTGAGGAATCTAACAACCCTTCAAAGAAAAATACAAAAATAATTACATACATATATTATACTATCTTTAAGTTTTTAACAATTTGTTAAAATAAACATAAGTTTTCTCATCTATAAAATAATGGAGCTATGATAATTGAATTCCTATATTCTTTCCTATTCTAATATTCTGCGATTTTGAGGAAAATTTGTATATAAGAATAAATTTCTTATTCTTGATTATATTGGATTTTGGCCTGTGGGACTAATTCAAATCCAAAACTCATTTGTATGGGGTGTGCGTGTGTTTGTGTATGCATGTTAGGGTATGTGTAGATAGCTTCACAAATTAGTTGTATGCAGGCCTGATTCTATCAACAGATGTGTTTTTTTCTTGGCCAACATGATGTTTTAAAAAATCTTGGTAGTTGCCAACATTTCAAAATCCAGAAATGTCACATAAGAATCTGGATGTCTGACTTGATTTTAGAAACAAAAAATAAAAAAATACATCTTTCTGCAAAAATATAGTCACCTAGAACTGAATAGCAGTTTCTTTCTCCAATATATTACAGTCTTTGCAATCTTAGTTTTCTTGTCTATGCTAAGCCTGGTGTCAGTTAACATTTGTCAGTATTCTTGCCCTTGTCTCTTTACTCATTTATGTTATATATTGTGGTGGCCATGGTAAGTCCATGTGAAATGAAATGTGGGTTTCATTTCATGGTACATGGTGGTAATGTTGAATAGATTGTGCAAAAATGTAAGTGAAGTACATTACATTTTTCTTCCTAGTAATAAGGTAAGCCCTAGAGTGCTGAGTTGCTTCTCTTCCATCTTCCCTAGCCTAGCCACTAAAAAAAAAAAAAAAAAAAAAAGAAAGAAAAGAAAGACAAAGAAAGTGAGCCTGAGGTTCTGTGATTCTCTATCTTGTTTTTCACTCTAAGGGTGCTACAAAACTTTTTGAAATATGAGCAAAATTTTGAGGATCAAGGAAGGCAATGGGAGCTTCATTCACTGAATTAGATCCTAGATTTGATGATTATCCTTTGCATCCTTTATTTGCTGGATCAATACCAAACTGAAATTAAAACAACTTCAATGGTATTTGAGTCATGGTTCAAGCTAATCTTTGAACCTAAACTAGCCATTGCAGGCTAGATCAACTCACCTAGTTAGCTAGTGCTCTAGATACTATCTGGAGTCCTTCTATTGCTCGGTTGGAGACTCTGATAAATTTCTCCAGATCTCCATGTTTTTTTTTCTAAAATAACCTCCCCAACCCTAGTAGTCGGAGAACAGATAGGTCTGATGGTCCAACTAAGTCCCTCTTGGGCACTGACCATAAAAGCCGACTTGACCAGGCCAATCAGATTCATTCTCCTAGAAAGTGGGATTGAGACTTGGAGACTGAGCCATTTAATCATAGGGAACCGAATTAGACAATCCTATAGATCCAAGGCTGATAGTACCATTCTGAGAGGCACCAAGAAAGACAGAGATGAGTCACAATGTGGCTCAGTAAAGCTTGGTTGTCTTTCTAGTAACTGCATTAAGAGATTTCCTGTGATCAACTTTCATTTGATTCACAACCAAATTATCTCTGACTAAATAGATATACTGAGATTTTCCTAGACAAATTTCTGTAAGGTAATCACTAGATCAGTAGATTATGTTTCTTTTGAAGGTTTTTCATATATACTTCCAAATTGTCCCTTGGAAATGTTGAACTGATTTATGCTCCTGCAAGGAGGTATAGGAAAAGAACCATTTTCCTGTACTGAAAATATGCTTCTGGGGAAATTGACATGGAGTTATTATAGTACTAGATATGACATTGTACACTAAATTTTCCCAGAATAAATACTTCAAGATTTTCACAGATTGTGAAGATTTCTTTGCTTCAATATTTTTCTGGTGGTGAAAATTACATGAGTACTTCTAAAACTTCTGGGACCCTCTTGCATATTTATTTAAAAATAATGCATGTATATTCAATTAAACATGGGAGACACAAGTATATTTACCACCATTCTTTCCTCAACTGCAATACAGGCATACAAAACTTATAAATAAAATCATAAGGCAAAGAGTATGAAAGAAGAAATAACGGAGAAGATGTCAGCAGGTTTTCAGAAGGTGGAAAGCAGACAGAAGGGTAATAATTGACTCAGCAGAGTAGAAAGCGTAGAAACCTACGAGCCTGCAGAGAGAGATAATGATGAGAAGTACAGCTACGTGCTCTGTAGAGCCTTGGCAAGGTTCAGAATTTGGAGGTTCCAGATACCACAAAGGAGGGGATAAGACTTGGGATGCAAGGTACAGAGCAGCATGCGAGTGAGAAAATAAAAGTGTGGTATCCTCAGACAAATGTCCTTACTTTGACCACCAGATTCCCAGCAGCTGGGTTAATATTCACCAGCAAGGGAATTGACTACAACTGAAAATATCCACCAAACATACATTTAGTTAAAGATGCTAGGGCTTCTAACAACAAAAAAGATGGTTTCGCTAATCTTTATCCCCTTCCCACCAAGCAGAGCCTCCATTCAACTTCTTGGAGATGTACTCTTAAATATGAACGAAGACCTAAAAATCTTCAGACATTTTAGAAAAGGCTTAAAACATAATATGGAGACCAAAACAAATAAAAGTGAACTACAGAGAGAGATGATTCAGGAAACAGAAAAAACAAAAACTGGTATCGTCAGAGAAACAAAAAAAACTACTGTTTCCATGAAATAAGAATAAGATGTTATTTAAAAAAAATGATCAGGGAATGAAAAAGAGCTCTTGGAAATAAAAATTAAACATATAACTAGAAGGGATAAATGATTAAATAGAGGAAATCTGTGATAAGTAATATAAAAAGACAAAAAATGAACACTAGAAAGTAAAAGAAGTTTAGAATATTTTTCCAGGAAGTCTGACGTCAAAATGAATAGAGAGCCATAATACAAGAAACTTCTCCAGAAATGAAGGACATGGGTTGACAGATTGGAAAGGTCTACCAAGTACTTAGCATATCAAATTTGATGAAAATAATTTCAACCTAAAAATCTATCCTCTGCCAAACTCTAGTCAGGTAAGAATGAAGACATTTTCAAATGTATGAAGTTTCAGCAAATAATCTTCCATATACTTACTCTCAATCCAGTACTGCTGTTCCATTAGAATAGAAGAAGTTAATCAAGAATGAGAAACATGGGCTTCATCATAGTAGAGTGGCAGAGAAATGTTCTAAAATAGCAGCTCTTTGATTGGCCTAAAGAACAATCATATCAGGTTTCACAAGAGATCAGAGGATGTAAAGATAAGGATTTATGTGGGAAAATCATTTTAATTTAACTTGATTTGATTCATTTTGACCATGTGGAAAATAGTATTGGCATAAGTATTATAATTCTGTTGAAAATTTTAGGAGTGATTAACTTTAGACAAATAGTACAACAAGGAAACCAACATGCTAATTTTAAAAAGGCAAGTATTGACTTTATGCAACATAACAAGTAAAGCTAGAGATGAAAAATAATGATAGCATGTTTGATGATCATCTGGCTCAGCAGGGAATAATATTTATATAACTCAAAACATGTACATCTAAAAAAAGTGTACAAATCACAAAGGATTTGGACATGGGAAATGTTTATGTAAGATGATATTTACCACAATGCAAAGTCAATATATAATGTAAAAATTGATAGGTTATGAAATATAAGTCTAAGGCATTTAATTAGAAATAATGAAAGCAAATAAAGAGATATGTAAAGAAAGTTTTGGAAAAAAGAATTCGATAGGTTAGAAACTATGAGTAGAAGTCTTTTTATTGTTATTGTTTTGTTATTTCAAGACTAGCAAAACTGAATGTACTCATTTTATAAAAAATGAAGTATTTTAAAAACTGATAAAAATTCAAACAGAAACAAATTTCTTTTCCACTAATAGACTAAATAATCTCAAGCAGATAAACGTATGTGGATAAATTCCTATTATTTTTACATAATTAGTAATAAACTATTCATTGTCTTCTGAAATTTTTGAAATATTTAACAATATATTTTACAGATTGTCCTCTATATCCTACCTTTTACTTTTCTATCACTCTACCTATCTACTTCGTTCTTCTTTAATGGCTGCCCAGTGTTCCATTTCATGAATGGACCCTGACTTATTTGACATTAGAAATCCTTCTTTTAAAATGTACAAGTCTTTATGTGGTCAACATGTATATAAAACTTTGTGTACAAACCAATTTTACATGAAATAAAATTTTAGTACACAAAATGCATAAACTCTCTTGGGGATTAAATGAGATTATGTGTATAATAAAATACTTAATTTTAATTGTAAATGCTGATTAAGAAATAAATTTTTAAGTGAATACTCACATCTTGTTTTACCTTTTTTGTAAATTTGTGTTTCTGCAAAATGGTTTACTTAAAATAATATATCATTTAACATAAGTACTTATTAATGTTAATAAATATCTTTGGATATTTAATAAACATGTAAAGCTCCAAGTGTGATGTGAGAGAATTATGGTGCATTTTCTTCTAAACATAGTTAAATTGATGAAGGAGCATCTTTTATTTGAAAAATGTAATAATTCATAATTCCAACATATTTTTACTGAATATGTATATACATATATATTCAAAGAGAAAATTAACAACTTTTAAATACATTTGTTTAAAATATATCAATGCAAACATCTAGTAAGGAAATACATCTTTCTTTACATGGACAGCAAAGAATAATAGTTATACCACTATTCATTTTTCTTTGTTTCTTCCCTTTCTAATTATTATATTTCAGATAATAGAGTCTGAAAGTACAATCAAAGATTTTTAAGGTACATAATTATCTTGGTTACTAGTGGTAGGCAAATGTAACTTTCTCACTATAAGTAGATCCTTTAACAATAGTCTTTAAATTGGAAAAGAGTGTAAAGCAATTCAGATGGGCTAATGCAGATTTGAGCATTTAGAAAGCACTAAAATTTATAAGATTACAAACTCTAGAGCAGATAATAAAAAGAAAACATGATATTTGGACATATAAATGGGAATATAGCTTAAATGAAGTGAGAGGAATTTTCACATGCAGAAAGCATTATTCAGGTGTCTCTAACTAAATTTAATCTAATGCAACAAAATTTATTACACATTTATTGTGTGTCCTGGACCTTTGCTTAGTGCTCAAAACACAAAGTTATGGTCTGTGCATTTACAGATGTTATACAATAATACCTTATTATAAAAGTATGTGTAAAGTGAAATAAAAACATAAATGGGGGTCCATACTTAGGAGGACTTGGGAATGTAAGTGTAATTTATTAGAATTGTCCAAGGTAAAAAAAAAAAAAATAGTAGCTTCTTTAGTGGGATTGAAATACTCATTATGTAAAGAAAACTAATTATTTTGAAATAATTTTAACTCTATATATGTATTTCTGTATCCATACCTATATGTATGTCCTCATCTATATTTACATTCAATTTTTCATGCCAATTTACGTAATACATGTTCTTCATATTGCAATAACCTATAAAATCGATAGTATTCTTTCTCTCATTTTACTAGATAAAGGAATTGAAGCATGGCAGAGAAAATAACTTGGCCAAGGTCACACTTAGTGAGTAATGAAATTAGGACATTCTATCGTTTTCCAAACATGTTCCAGAACAAAATTGTCTAATAGAACTTTCTGCAATGCTAGAAATGTTTCATATCTGAGCAGTTTGATTTGATAGCCACTAGCCTCATGAGACTAGTGAGCACTTGAAATGTGGCTAGTGCAATTGAGCAACTAAATTTTAAATTTTATTTCATTTTAATTCATTTAAATTTAAATAGCTAGCTCCATAACCTGGAGAAGCAAACAGTGGAGATGTAGGAGGAAAAGGGAGAGATAAAGGAGCAAAGTTTTGAGACAAAAGTGAGAAGGATAGAGCCTAACCCAATGTGGAAGAACTGGATTTCACTGGAATGAAGAGAAGCTTTTCCGTTGTTAGAGGAGGAAAATGAGAAGGATGTGCGTAGAGTAGGTTAGTAGATGACTGGGAAAAGAGGGCATTTTGGTTACAATGAAATATGAGACAAAGCTAAGAATGAGGGATGGAGCAGCAGGCAGATATTTCAGGAGGGGCTGTAGTGGTTGATTCTATTTCTTGTATATACAGAAAGACAAAATAAAAGAATGCATCAAAATCACAAAATTTACCTGACTGAAGAGTTGGGGAAACTGGATAGATGGAGGAAGGGATTCTTTATTTTGGCCAACAATTCTTTATTTAATATGACAATGTATTATTCATTCAAAAAATTAAATTTAAAATATTAGATGAGAAAACTTAGAAATGAGTTTACCAATAATAATAAATAGGATTGCTAGGAAATACTGAGAATGCTGCAGAAATTTCGACTTTATAAGAAATAGTAACAATGTGTTTTTGTTTCCTTTTTTAAAAAATTATTTCCCAGTGCATATTGTTATGTAAAATGCTAATTTCATATGAACAACAACAAAACAATTTTACCTGACAAGATATTTTAAGAAGGTGGTACATTTAAATAGATTCTATTTAATGGATCTATAGATTTATTATAAATCTTTCATATATAATATATTTATATAAATCTATAGCTTTATACCTCTGGAGTCATTGAAGAGCATTGATGGGGGTGAGAATGACACAGTGATTGTGGATGAGTCTAGAAACATTAAACCCTAAATAGGTCATGGGCCTTTTGAATGTAGTTTTAAATAGTTTATGCCTAACAACTACTCTGCTGATAACTAAATACATAATAGGGATATTCCATGGTATGCTTTTTATAAGTAGACATTGGGGAAACCCTAGGCTTATTGGATAATGATATTGTACTATCAGAGAATTTTATGTTACTAAATAATATCAGATGAAATCTTAAAAGCTGGCTTTCATTCGTGTTCCTATTTCTTTCTAATTGCTGAAGAATTTTGTTTTCCTATTTCATGCATTATCTTTCCTTTACTCATTTCTTCCAACACTAAAGATTCTGTTTATTCTATGGCAAAACAACAAGTTGGCAAAAATGAAAAGGATAAAATGGATTCTGCTCAAGTTTGTAACATCCCACCCCCATTTTTAACAGAATGAGGCCTATGGGCATCACTTTCCCCTCCCTTCAATATTTAATCCATCAACCGTCCTTTCTTCTTCCTTCTAACTCTATGTGGAACTAAAACACTCTGTCAGGCCCTTTACTGTGAGTGTGAAATGCAAGGCAAGGTACAAAAGGAAATAAACGCAAAAAGAATATGGAAAATCAAAGGCCTTTGTGATCTCAATTCTATATTTATATGTGTGATCTAGAGGTAAATATGTATATGCTATCAAGAAGTTATACATATTAAAATTTGTGTTAATATTAGATTTTATAGTGATCATTCTTCAAGTGTCTTCTACACAAAACACCACTTATTAATGAAACACATTGTTTAGCCTGTCAGGATGCAATGATACTCTTCTGTAAATACTTTGCATGTAGGCTTTCTTTCAAGTCAGTAGAAAAATTATAAAGAAACATACAGAAATAACCGTGTAAGATTTTAAAGGATAAGACTTTTTGGTTGTTCTGGGTGAGTGTATGGGAATGGGAGGATCCTACCTATTCCAAGGGAGAAATTTCCTCAAACTCAGTGATAGATTCTCCTCATTTTTGTTCACAATTCCTAGATGATATGACATCCCTTTGCTTTCAGACCAAACTAAACATAACATGTTGAAATATAAATCCCAAATAACCTGTTGCTATAAAGGTGGGGACATTTTTGTCATTTAATATTCAATCTCAAACATATCAGGATATTACATAGAAATGAATGGTATTTTAGGGACTTGCATTCTACAGTCACCTTATAGCAGAAGGGGATCACTATTCTAGGCCATTATCAGAAGACACTTAAAATGAGATTGAGAAGAAAAAATGAAACTTAACACCAGTGTCTCTTCTGACCACTCTGAATAATCTGAGGTACTTAAACTCTTCCTGCAAAATCCTGCTGCTTTTCTGTTGTTTGATATTCTGACCGTTTTTGAACCCTTGAACTCTGACAGAGAGGAGGGACTTAGAGAGGTTGTCATCTGATCTGTGTTAGAAGGTGAAAGGAATAGCTTTCTCTCTAATTGCACTTCTTTCTGCTTAGCAGTTGGTGGGAGTTTAAAACGATCTAGGTGGGACGGCTGGTTAAAGGTCTGGGGACATCACTTTTTTGGGAGGGCTCGTCTGCATGTCAAAAACCAGGCAGGTCATTAGAAGTGGAAGGTTTATTTTTTCTCTCTCTTCTTTCCTGCCACACATTAATAATATTTTACTGCTTATTTATTCATTTTTATGATTTACTCCATGTCTTGATGGAGAACAAATTTCTGCTATGCTACTGTCCAGCCAGAAGCATGGCTAGACACTGACATTCTGAGTTCCAGCCATATTAATTGCTGGATAAAGGCTATAATCCCCCTCTCTTTGAAGCCCAAGGCTGATTTTTAGGCAACACTTCAAAAGCAGAGCACAACTGAAGAGGCATATTTCCTACGGGCACTGAATTACCATGATTGACTCAGCTTGCATTAGACTACACGTGCCTTACATATTTGCCTATCCAACAAAACAGTTTGATTTTGATATTAGAGAGTGAAAGAAAAGACTGTGATCCAAAAGCTGATCTATAACTCCTTGGGAGATATTTAGATGGTTGTTTAAACCACCTTAAAAATAGAAACACCTAAGCTATTCTTTTCTTATAGTAGAAAACAACATGCTTGAAAGTTCTCTCTGCCGCCTTCCCCTCATTTTTCCCTCTTTCGTGTTATGGCACAACATAATATAAAGCCATCAGTCCGAGTCCACTATGATTAATGACAAAAGCCTATGTAAATAAAGCATTTCAGACATTCTCAAATTATTATAATCCTTGGAAGTCTTTTTAAAAATAATTTTAACATCAGCTATTTAAAATTTACATTTAATACTTGTAAAGCAATTGTAACCAAGATTTTAAAATAAGGAAATGCTATGTATAAATATTCTGTGAAAGACTAAACAAAAAAGACAACTACCAAAACCAAAAAAGCAATCCAAAAAAAAAAAAAAAAAAGAAACATGGCTCAAGTAAATGGAAATTTATTACCAATATGGAACTTTTTTTATTGGTGTCTGTTTCACTTACAGCTTGTTTATCTCTGAATCTGTACTATGGGGACTTTCTCACTGCCAAGTATACTTAGTGTGCTATGTTTGAGAAAGATTAACAGTATTTCACATCAAAGGAGGACCCTGCTGCATGGTCTTATGAGATTGTCATTCACTCCCATTATGGCTCATTTGCACAAGATTTTCATGTAATATGAGCCATTGTTTTGATGGCAATGATTTGACATAAAGACAGGGCTGAACTGCATCTTAGCCTCCTAGTCAGTCAGGCTGGGGGGTATCTTGGTCCCAAAGAACTTGCCAATCATAAAAGGCAACTGTTACTCAGTTATGGATTGGTTCTACCCCCCTCAACGCCCCTTCCTTGTTTTTAAGGTGGAAAACTTCTTGAACGTGCATGGATACCATAAAAATCAGACAATGCCTGCTTGTGCAAGATTAGATACAGTTTAACCAGACAAAGTTTCAGATACCCCATTCAAAAGAGCAAGTTATGAACCATTTTAGTGAACTGCTTTTTCTTCTTGTGCTTTCTGCCGTGCTTATTTTGATTTTAAAATAACTTCAAGTGATGAAAAGTTATTCCTGAGCTACTTTCAAAACTTTTCCTTAAGCAATATTTATGTTTTTCTAGTGATTTACTTTCATGATTATGCATTGAATACATTTTTACGTATACTAGTCACTAACATTCTCTTCCCCTTTCTTTCTGCAAGTTAGATTAAAAAGAAAAAGAGAATGGTGCCTAATAATGTAAATAAAAAAGAAATCATCTGGATGATCCTAACTGTGATTTTATTTAACTAAAGATAAACTTTAACTTATTTAACTTATTAAGCCTGTTCAGCATGCATCACAGTATAACATATATGTTTAAATGTATTAAATACAAATAACATAAAAAGAAAAAAATTGAATTCATTTATTCTCAGGAATAAATTAAATGTAAAGAATTAAGAAAGAAAATTATATTAGAATATAATCAACTTGCAGTGTCTGGTTTGAGTTTTCCAAATTACTGCATTTTAAATTGTAATTTTTGTACAGCATATTCCATTACTGGCAAGGTGCTGGTTAGTTTTATGTAACATTTGTTCAATGCTTTAGAAACCACCATGCATCTAAATTTTTCAATTATTAAAATTGATTTTGCAAGTTATAGCAGTATCTTGCCTAAATTTTGTGTTTAGAACCAGAATTGACTATAATTTGGTTTGGTTTTTTTTTTACTCTACTTTTAAGTTTTGATGTCAACCATAATGTCATAAAATAAAAGTGAACTTATGTGAAATCACGGTTCTCAAGGAAATGTTCCAAAATAAGATAAATCATTAATATGCTAATTTTGTAAACATAGGAGTTAATATAAATTTTTATTTTAAAATTGTTTTCCCCGCTGAACCTCAAGCAATTAGTGAAAGCAATATAATCAGGATAAACTTTTATAATAAGACTGCATTAAAAGTTCACCAGACAGAAGTATCATGCTCAGCAAAATATTTTTAAATACATATTTTTGTAGAAAAATAATGAACAAAATAACCATAGAAACTAAAAATGAAATAAGCAATCAGTATTTCCTCCAAATTTTTTGTTTGAAAAATGTCAAACATACAAAAACATTGATCCATAGTACAGCAAGCACTCGCATGCCCTCCACCTGGAATCAACATTTTCGCTGTTTACTTCATTTTTTTCCTGAACCATTTGAAAGTAATGACACCCCTAAATTTTTCAGCATACATCTCTTATGCACAAGGATGCTCTATTATATAATTATAATAATATAAAATTGAAATATTTCTATAAAATCTAGTAATCAGAATATTTAAAATAAATTAAAGATTAATTAGACCTGTGAGATAATTAAATATACATATATCCTTAATGGCAAATACAACTTCAATGATCTATATAAACATTTTTTCAGTTACTTTAAATTTAAATTCAGACTTAATATGTTAATATTTCCACTGGAATTTATGGATAGGTTTTTAAAAACAAATACTAAACTATTAACTGAATGTATTTTGCTTTATCAAACACTTTTGAAATACATGAACAACAGCGCCCTCTACATTTGGATAGCATATGACGAAAAAGATTTTACTGGTTGAGAAAAGGAAGCTTTAACAATAATCACTGTGGATCTGGGGACAAATGAAATGATTGTAATACGTTACGAAATTACATGGTAATCTTTCACAATATTTTAAACCATTGATTTTACTATGGTAAATAAAAATCTGGAAACTCAATATTTTACAATTTAGCAAACAAATTGAAGAAAATAATAGTCAAGAGGAAATAGAAGGCTCTCTAGGAAAACATATAAACCTACTTAAAAATAAATTTAACCATATTATTTAATAAATTTTCAGAAATAAGTTGTTAGTAGTTAAAATTTTACTATTTTCCTTTCTTGCTTATTTAAACAGTACCTTATGATATTTTCAGATTTAGAACTGGATTACAGGCTTTTTAAAAAATGCTTTCTAGTTTTCAGTATTAACTACTGAAGAAAATACAGACTAAGAATCTAACATTTATATGTTTCCATAGAATAAAATAAAATTAATTGATGTTTACGTAAGTTCTTTTGAAAATTCTTTTTCAAGTTAAGTCATAATAAAGTTGTTTATGAAATTATAAAGACATAGAAAATATAATCAGTCATTTTATATGTAGACCCTCATGTCTGTCATTAATTAGCAAAACTATCCCCAGAACAATTAGTACATTATTCCCTGAAAAATTAAGATGAGAAAAAACACACACATATTTTATAATTGAAAAAAGTAACAGACTTTTGTAGCATAGAATAAAATTTTAAACATACATTTGTGTTTCCTTTTTCTAACTATAAACACTTTATGGCACCTATATTTTAATTTGTCTGAATAGTCAATTAGTAAAAAAAGATGTGTTTAATAGCAATAAAATCAATCCAATATGTTTGTGTTTGAAAGATTTAGTTTTCTGTTTAATTTTGTTTTCTCGGTGCAATTTTTTCGCTTAAGAAAATATTTTAAAAATAATATTTTGCTTTAAACACAAGTTTGATACTGTGTCACTATTAAGTTTTGAGGGCAACTTAAATGTTATAGCCTAAATTAAAAATATTTTAGTAAATTTTTTTGTAAGCTGTCAGTAGTCAAAGAACAGATTAAGATTTTTAAAAACTGAAACATGTTGTATTATTCCTCATCAATTTAATACAAGAGTTTCAATGTCTAAATTATTGCATTTTAAATGAAAAACAATAACACAAAACTTAGAAATTAACAATTAACATATCTTTTGCATTAAAAATAGTCAACAACTAAAATAGCTGAAATAAATTAAAATCCTGCAACCTATTTTGTCCATTTTAAATTACAGCAAACCTAAATAGTAAAATAGCTTATAAGGAAAGAAAGAATGCTCCTTGAAATTATCCCTTTAGTTTTTTCCTTGGCTTACAGTGCTATGAAAAATCCTAGAGTATGCTCTAAATTTCTAAAGACAAAATGCCAGTGACTCTGGGGATCATCTTGTTCATTTTAAGAGCAAATTAAAACAGTGAAAGAATGATGCAAATAATTGTTTCCTATGTTCTTTGCTTGTGACTGCTGTAATCATCGGGCCTGATTTACAAATGTAGACTTGAAGGTTTCTCAGCTTCCTGCAGAGTAGAAGACTGTTACTTTGGCACTCGCCCTCTCGCCCTTGTAATCACCACTCAAAACTGTGCCCTGGTACTTCCAATTCCCAGTCTCTTGATTGAACGCCTCATTCTGTGCTAACAAGGTGTCCAAGGTATTTGAACAGGGGCTCTAGTTAGAAAATTGTTAATGGTTTTGCTCATTAAGAGTTGCTGCGCTAGTTTTGGTAATTTGGTAACTGTCTAAATTGCAAGTTGATTCCCACCTCCCTTCAGCTTAAAGGATGCTAAATTTAAGACAGTAACAGTAATAATTCTGTTTCAAAATTGACAAGGGAAGTTGAGTGCTGTCTGTGATATTATGCAATAGTTTGCGAAGGATTAAAAAATTATATTGAATGTCTAGGTTTATTCTGATTTTTAAGATATGATTAAAGAGGATCTAAATAAAGTTGAAAATAAAAAAATTCTCATAGGGTGCACCTATGAAATAGCTAAGATTTCCTGAAAGTTCAATCAATAAAAAAGAAGAAACAAAAATGATTTCTTTCAAAATATGAGAAAAAATAGAGTTATGAAAGTATTTTAAAATATTTTGTTACAATAAAATTAATTCTATTTTTGACACCTTTCCATTTCTATAAATACACAAGTATGTCTTGCAAACATATATAGCCTCCTTTTTAATAAAATGGTAAATAATATTGATTTACTTTATTTACTGTTAAAATGACTTTTCATGATCATTAGCTACAAAGTCCATTTTTATTCAAAGATAGACAATTTTAATAGACACATTTTTGCTGAATAGTTGTTTAAAGATGAATTTCAGATGTGGTCTGAATGCTTAAAATTGGCTTTTACAAACATGCATAAAAATCTTGAGGACATTTTTCATGAGTTAAATAAATGCATTTGCCTCTACTGAAATGACTTTGACAATGCCAAATTATTTTACTTATAAAATCCATTTCTTTATATTTCTATACTTTATAAATGATATATTTCCCAAGTGAAATTAAGAAGGCTGAATTAATTAAAAAATCAATATTTATAGATTCTTTGTTTCAGTTTAAAACCTGTGATATACTTTATCAATTCAGATTTCAAAGGGAGAATATTTCTGAAAAAAATTTTTCTTACACATTGTCTGTGTGCTTATTTGCTTCTTTCTTAATTGTGAAAGCTGTTACTAAGTTTGGAAGCAATATCTTCTGGGATTTATTTTAAATTATTTTTAGTGATTTGGACAGTTGCCATTTTATCATAGAGATGAAAAGGCGGGAGATGAGATTCAGCTGAGGATGGAAGTTTCTCCCTATATGAAGCAAAGGGCTATTTTAAAGTGATTTATGTGGCAGTTTTCTTCTGTGTCACCATTATGTCCCTGCTGCCTGAGTGTGACAACGCAGTGTCTGCTAACATTTTGGTAATAATTTATTGGGATGAGATTTTTATTTTTTTTTTTTTGCCTGAAGTTCAGCCGTTCAGCCTGCAATCCTTTTAATGCTCTGCTAAAAGGCGTAAGTTCTCTACAGGCTTATTTATTTTTCACTTTGGAACTGTGCATTCACACAAAAACCTGCCTACATAAATCTGCAACTTTTCTTTTTGAATTGGAAGTTGAATGCAGACCATGACTTGTGCATATAAAAAAAATGCAGAAATAATGCCCCCCTACTGTGTAAGTATTTTTGTTTTTCATGAATCAAGCCCAAAGTTATTTAAATTAATTCTAGCCTCATCATGGTAATAGAATATCATTTTTTTGGCTTCTTAAAAATACTGATGCTTGGATATAATTTTACTGGCTATTCGACCAAGTTTTCATACATATAAAAATTGTGTAACACAAAGAAAAAAAACTGATGGCTACAGTTTCATCAGTTTCATGTTACAGACTTTAATCAATCAACATGAAAATACAGTTTTTGATGTTTATAAATCATTATATTTTTTAACATATCTTTGAAAATCCAGAAAACCAAGAGTTTATAGGTTGTTTTTCTGTGTTTACATTGGAAGCTCTGCAATTGATTAATCAATCAGGGACTCTCTGAAATTTTGCTCTTTGAAGTTGGGTGTTAATTTTGAAATTCTATCACCCGTCTAAGCTATACACAATTGTTTGAAAATAAAGATCCCAACTTCCCTATATGTTTCACCATAAGCACAGGCAGGTTAAGTATATAGTTTATTGTGTTAGACCTAGATTTGGTTGTAAGTGAAAAATAAATTAGTTTTTTTAACTTGAAAGTTTAAACAGCTGATTTGATTGATCTTTTTAGTTGTTTTGACACTATAAATAGACTTCAAAATGCCCATAAAGATATTAGAGTGATTTTTGTTAGTATTAGTGGCAGGTAGTTGGACACTGAATTTTTTTTAAATCTTGGAGGGTAAATCAACAGATTCCTCCTTGAAAAGTACCATTGATTATCATAGAAACGTAACTGTAATTAGGACATAATCAAGGCATAAATTGAGAAGTTAATAATAACTAATGAGGATTTCGAGTTTTTAAAATTACTTTTGTAGTTTTCTACTGGTTGTGTTATTTTCTTAGAAAAACTAAGTACTGCCATTTCAAAGAAGACAAAATTGTTTTATAATGCTTGGTGAAATTATATCAATGTGTGTAGTCAATTTAAGTAATTGGTTTCTATACCTGGCCCTAAGAATTCCTTTAAATTTACTTATATTTCTTATTTGAACACAATTCTTATGAGACACAGTAAAAGAAAATGTTACTTAGCTAGATATTTAAAATGCATTCACTAGGTATTTTAGCATTGACTATGACTTTAAATTGTGTTGTTTGAATTATGAACACCATTTTAAAACAGGATAGGCTACATAAAAGGAAGATCACACAATTTTTTTTATATGAGAACTTAACTTTGTATGTGGTTTTGTGCTTAATGTATTATTTGTTTTAATAAGTGTTGAGACACATGCTCGTAGTTTGCACTTTAATTTCTATAAGAAGGAAATGGATTTTTAATGCTTTAAAGGCTAGTATCTCACAGTGAAAAGACAAAAATTTCACTATGGTTTGATTTTTTTGTTTTTTTGGAGACAGGCTCTCTTTCTATTGCCTAGGCTGGAGTGCGGTGGTGCCATTATAGCTCACTGTAACCTCAAATTACTGAGCTAAGAATTACCTTTGAAGTGACTGAAATATGATAAATTTTTAGGCCTCTAAAGATTTTGGCTGGAGTGAATTTATTCTAGTGTTTGAGAAAGCTGGTTTCAAGTTTATGTTTAGTAGAATTCACATTTTATCTTATCTGACATAGTCATTCAAATGTAAAAAGCAAAGTCAGAAGGGACGGTAAAGGTCAATTTACAAATGGACAAAATGTGACACAGAGTTAAGATAAACTTGCATATGATTTTTATTTACACATCTTGATTTTTAATATCAAAAGAGACTTTTAAAATGAATTAATTCAAGGGCTTCATTTCAAAGATGAGGAAGTTGAAGGCAGAAGAGGTTCAGGAGTTTTCCCTGGGTCCCACAGCTAGTTAGCAGTCCCAGGACTAGAATCTGAGTTGCCTATTCACAGACCAATATTCTTTCCATTCTCCCTAACCCCCTCTGTCACATCAAAATTAATGCCTACTTGAGTGGTTACGCTGAATGGGAAAATAGCAATTGTGCTGGTTTGGATTCACTGAACTGTTGAAGAGGACTTGGTCCTACTCATCATGTATTTGTTACTTGCAAAACATCTTTAAATCATTCTTACACACTAACCCATGGTGCAAAGATCAGAAACAAGAGCACAGGATGAAATTCTGCTAAAATTACTGTATAGAGTTAGTGTTTTTTAGTGAAGTTATCTGAACATGGGAAAATGTTGAAGAAATTAAGAAATTTTTATAGGCTTGACAGTGGTTTGATTTTCCTGGTATTTTTATGCCACTGGAAAAAACACGTATTTTCAAGGAAAGATCTAAATGTGTATGTATGTGTGTGTGTAGTTGGTAGGAAACATAGGGTTTTCCCTTTACTCCCTACGCTATTATCTAGAAACAACCCATACAAGCCATGATTATGGGAGATAGGGAAACAGCTGTAAGAAACAAGTTTTTGAGATGTAGCCAGGCAACATGGGCTGTTACATGATTGTGTTATATGGAGGTATGGTCTAAGATTAGCAGAATAGAGATAGGAGAGCGATTATACAATCAGAGATGGTCATGAAAGGCTTCACAGAGTTGAATTTTCAGGAAAAAAAAAACCTAGGAGGATAAATAGGAGATCATTATACTAACAAACAATACAGAGAAGGTTATTTTAATGGAAGCCCACTATATTCTCGAGGCTACTGGACTATTCTTTGCTCTTTGAATATGAAGTATGCTTTTATGCCTCTGTGGAGTTGCCTCACTTTCCTTATTCTATCCGAAATGCAGTTACTCTCTTTGTCTACCTGGAAAATGCCCATTTTTCCTCCAAAACCTGACTGGAGTGCTACTACATCTCTTCAGCTTCCCTGGATTTTCTCTCTTGTCTCAAACAAAATTTAAAGCTCTCTAACATTCTACACATCACATTTTATTCTTAATTACAACAGTAATAAACGTTCATTTGAAAATAAGCATCCAGTATCCTACCGCTAGAAAAAATCATGTTAACATTTTGATATCTTTTTTCTTACACAAAAATACACACAGATGGACATAGACACATACGAGGTACACATTACACATTCATATATGGTTGAAATGATACTATTTATACTTTTTTATCCAACTTTGTTCACTTACTATCATATCGTGAGCATTTGTCCTTAGAACTATATCTCCTTTATTTTGGTAGCTCCCCAAAATCGTTTCCGAATTGAACAGAGTGGATTTTAGAAAGAAAATTGGAGGTGGTGGAAAAGACGAATTGGAGGGAAACTGGTTATTAGTGTCCCAGGCAACAGCTGATAAAGGGTGGAGCCACAGCAATGGGAGTAAGGAGCAGAGCTGGGTAAAGGATCAGCAGCATCAAATGTGCTAGAGAGAGGTTAAGTGGTAGGGGCTCTGAACTTGACAGTCAGTAAATTGTTAGTGATGTTTGTAAGGGCGTTATAGGAGAAGTAAAAGGGCAGGAGCAAAATGGGATTAACAGAAAGCTGGGAAGTTAGATTCTGCAATATGGATTCTTCCCTAAGAATTTTGGCAAAGGGAAGAGAGATAAGTAGGGAAGGAGCTTGAGGAGAAAGCAGTGATCAGAGAAGTCTTTGTTCTTGTTGCTATTTGAGAAAAAATAAATATAATACATTTGGATTCAAACTAGGAGAGACCAATGGAGAAGAGAGCAATTGAAGTTGCAAAGGAGATAGAGTTTAATGTTAAGAATGACACTCTGAGCATATATGAATGACAAACACACAAGAATTGGTCAACTTTTAATCCAATTATTTTTACGTTTGTAGCTGGACATTTCAGAATATTGAAACTAAATATATGGAAGAGTTATTTATCATGGGAAGTTTTTATTTGATTATAAATAAGGATTATGTGATTTTGTTGAGTACTGCCATCTGTGATTTGATGTTAACTTACATTTATTGAGTGCTTCCTTTATAGGGCTGCAATAATTCAATCCTAACACAAACCTTACAAGATAGGCTTTATCACTATTCTCATTTTATAGATGAGAATGGAGAAACAGAAAGGTTAAATCACATGCTTGATGTGACACAGCTATTAGAAGATAGAGTCTGGATTCAAATGCAGACAGGCTAATGTGAGAACTCAGATTCCTGTATTCCCACTTTATGATTCTAACAGAATATTCATATAAAGAGGAGTTCAGGAGAATATTTACTCAGGGTTGACTGTGATAGCTCCTGATTGCTGGAATTTGGCATGTATTCTTACTTTTGCCTTTGAGTTTCGTGGTATTGGTTGATTTGTTTTTTAAAAAACATTGTTCTTCTTTTGGTAAAATAAAATAAAATAAAAAGTCATGATTCTAAAATATTAATTTAATGAGAGGATTATGCTAGATGATTAGCAATTCCCTTCCAGCCCCATCTTGTCATGCCCAGTGTGCTATGTATTATAAATTCTGATGCAAAGCTTCAGACTCAGCCCTGACATTTGTGCCACTATGGTGGTTTGGTCTCTGAAATTGAGCTGTCTGCCTCTAAATTCCAGCTCTGCTCCTTACACCTTGGGTAAGTGATTTAAACTCTCCAATTCTTATTTTCATCAAATGGAGGAACAATAATACTTAATTCTTAAGGAAGTCGTGAAAATATGATGAACTAATCCAGGGAAAGAATTTAACATGTCTGACAACATTTAATTTTCAGCATTCTTCTAAGTTCTTTCTATTGATGGTGCCTCCATTATGCTCCAGTGGATTTACCGGGAATACCCACCACTGGGTATTGATACTTGTTCCCTGTTAATTCTTGGGATCAGAGCCAGGCCTCATGTCTTTTTATCCTCTAGATCTAATGTAGGACCAGAACTTTTTAAGGATTCAATATATCCTATGAAATAGAATCATTCAGAGTATAGTTAAGTGCTTTCAGAATTAAACATGTAATTGAATGCAGAAATACAAAATTTGGTACGCAGGGTGGCATATAGAGCTAAGAACATTTCCAAGACATGGGGCAAGAAAAATATGAAAATACATAATAATGATCAGAGACACGGAGGTTCTAGGGCAAATACTGAGAGGCTGGATCAGGCATTTTTTTTTTCAATCTGTTTTTCAGTTTCACCTGGAACAAAGTTTTTCTATATCCATACCAATTTTATTGCTTTTCCTGTTACTATAATTGTATGCTTTTCAGGATAATTAAGTCTTTTGCTTGGGAATATTCATAATACATATTGTAGATAGAGAGTAGCATTATCAGAGAACCCTTAAACAGGTGTGGGAAATTGAAATCCACCAAAATTTAGTAACTCACATTCAAGGTCTATAGAGATGTGACAGAGAGAACAAGGTGACCACCATCAGCAGTATAGTGAGTGAGTGTAATAGAGGGTAAGTAGAGAGTTGACAAGTGGCTACCTGAGATTCAGACAAGTTTATATTTTTTTTCGTGATTTATTAGTTGTATAATTGACATAACTCTGAAACTTTCAATGATTCAGTTTTCACATACAATGTGAAAGTGTAGTGGGGAGAATTTTCTCATGCAATGTACTGCACAATTAAGAGATATTACCTAACGTTTTACAAGAAAATATTCTATTATGTTATTCAAAGTTATTAATTATATTATGTAAATAAGTAATGTTACAAAAATAGATAATAGAGCATTAACATTAACATAGCAGATATTACCAAAGGAAGAAAGTAAGATAATAATAAAAGTTCCTTATTTTTGAATCAGAGTCTATAAACATGTATAAAATAAATTGAGAAAAATAAATATAAACAGTTTATTTAGATTCATAGTGTTAACTAAAGAACTAATAAAGTTTAAAGTATGTAAGTCTGGAGAGTTAAAGTGGGAATAGTAAAGCATACTTTCACATTTCATTTAATATTGTTCTTTAGTATTTGAAATTATTTATCATATGCATGTATAACTTTTATAATAAAGAATTTGTAAAAGAAATAATTTAGCCAGGCTAATAGAGGTAATGGCATGTTTTGGCTTTCAAACTCTGTTTCTTAGTATTCCTGTTTTAAGTGTTCAAGGTGGCTGAGAAATCAGACAACATGGTACCTACCCTCAATTTATTAGAGAAGTTAAGCTCTTTTCATTTTTAAAGAGTATTGTCCTATTAGATTTCATTTGAATAAAGAATTTTGTTTGTTTTCTCTTTCCTCTTCCTTCTGTACTTTCTTTTTCTTTTTTTGAAAACCACTGCCAAAATGTAAATTACATAAATATCAGATCCAGACAGGTTTATATTTTTTTCTGTGATTTGCTAGTCGAATGATCTTGACAAAACTTCAAACCTCTCAATGATTCAATTTTCATGTATAGAATGGGATCATATTGATCTTATAGAACTGTTTAAAATATAATGTGAGATAATTCATGTTAATAACTCAAGAAAGAAAACATAATCACCTCTATAGAAGTCAAAAAACATGATTAGAAAATTTAGCATTTATTCTTGATAACAATTTCTTAGTAAAATAGAAATAGACAATTTTTTTTACATAGATGTATTTATGTTTCAAGAATAAAGCTTAGAGGGGAGGAGCAAGGATGGCAGACCAGAAAAGCCGCCAGTCAGAGTGTCTCTGCAAAAAAGAAAAATTTTAGAAGAAAGAGAAAAAAAATAAACTAGCAGGGAAACACAGATCGGGTGAGGGTTGGAAGGAAGGGTGCGTGACACCACAGGAGACTCCATGGGAAGACCTTGCGGAGGAGAACTGGAAGGAGAAAGGTCCCGAGAGGCTTGGAGACAAGCAACAAGGGTAGGTGGAGCAGATAACTTTCCCCTCCCTTGCATCTCGGGCTGCTGGTGGGCTCCTGAGCGGTTGGAAAGACCTGCCGACACCAGCCCAGAGATGGCTACGGCTGGTAAGCAGTGGACTCTTGTGGACACAGCGCTGGGCTCCCAGCTCCCTCAGGGCACCTCCTTGCACACAGACCCGAGCCTATCAGCAGACGCCATAGTGCTCCATTCTCTCCTTCCCCCTCCCTACCCGTGGGTGCCCAGAGAGACAATTTAGCCATCACACAAAGGCATCTCCGAGGAATGGGACCTTTCCTTTTGGGGCCCTACAGCAGACTGAGGGGTACTCAGACTGCGAGCTGCCTACTCACCAGCCCTCCCAGGTGCTGCTTGCCTGGGGACTCCAGGAGAGCAGGGCAAATCCCGAGGTGGAGTGAAATCGATCCAGCTTGGACACCCTGTAGGTGATTCAAGACCAGGACCCCTCCCCCTGGCAGGGTCAAGGATTGATCTCCAGGGCCCAGAGAACAGGCCTGCAGACCAGACCCCATACACCCAGGTCAGATCGCACTGCCCCGGGATATAGAAGGGAGATCTGTGAAAGAGCCTACTGAGGAGTGTGCGCCTTCAGGGGCAGATCAGCATGCCTGAGCAGCAACCCTCCTCCCAAAAGAAGGCTGTGCACCCAGCCCAGGCTGTGATCTTGAGTAGGAAACCTCCCAGCCCACATCACAGCCAGGGAGATCCATCGGCCTGAGGTCCTGCTTGCTGGCAGAGGCCTGAGAGAGGCCACGGAGAGGGGGAGGGTGGAGGGGAGCCAGACCTGCTTCGGAGTGCAGATCTTGGACAGACCCACCCCCCAAGTCCAGACTTTCAGCTGAATGGAGCTATTTCAGCCCCTCCCAGCAACTTTGCACAGAAACAAAGGACAGATCTTTTACCCCTGCTAACAGCAGTTGTGGAGCCTGAGGGCAGGCTTACCCAACCCAGCCCCACCCAGACTCACTCCCAGTCCTGCCCCCTCTAAGGTGGAGAATAAGGACATACTTGGAAGTCTCAGGGCCCCACCCACCACCCGAGGCACAAGAGGGCCTCTCTAGAGGAACAAGAACTAGCTACAAGACCCAAAAACAGCCCTGCAGCTCACTCCTCCCTGCAAGTGTCACCTATTGACAGGGAGGTCATTCTGCACACCCTTTTACTGCATCTACTGATTCATCATAAAGGGTGTGGTCGAATCTCACCCACAAATACCATCTACTGGCTGAGAGAC
>CAUYSK010002603.1:0-46645 GCA_963575035.1 Avahi laniger | reverse complement strand
CACACTCCTGGGCTCAAGCGATCCTCCTGCCTCAGCCTCCCGAGTAGCTGGGACTACAGGCATGCGCCACCATGCCCGGCTAATTTTTTCTATATATTTTTAGCTGTCCAATTAATTTCTTTCTATTTTTGGTAGAGACAGAGTCTCACTCTTGCTCAGGCTGGTTTCGAACTCCTGAGCTCAAACAATCCGCCCGCCTCGGCCTCCCAGAGAGCTAGGATTACAGGCATGAGCCACCGCGCCCGGCCCATAAATTATGTTCTTTGCATCTTTTTAAACTTGTGAGTAAAGATTTTAAATGAAATTTTAGACATCTGTTTAAAAATGTACAAAAATACCATTGTTTTCCAAATTATTTTAGGTTATGTGTAAGCAAAAAACAAAAAAATGTTTGCTGCCAAAGGTGAGTTAAAATCAGGGTTAAATCTGGCGGCTAATAATTGTCTTTATGGAATATAATAAGTATTAATGACAACTTTTTATTGAGTGCCTTATTACTATGAAGGTACTCTATTAAGCACTTCCATGAATATTGTAATTATGGTATATTGTGTATATATAAGACATTATAAATATAATTGCATGGAGAGCCCTGCATACAGCTGTGTAACCACTAAATGGTGGAACCTCAATCCAAACCTAGGCAGGCCTGCCTCCAAAGCCTTACTATGTTCTTTGCAGTATAGCACATGCTCCATAATTGTCCATAACGCATGTTCTTGGATTATGTGAAACCCAACCACAGTTCTTTGTTATACTTTATTGGAATTGTTGATTATTTTTCAAAGTAGTCATGGTCAGGATAAGTATGTTCAGAATGGTGTTAACCTTCACCACATTTTGGATCTAAATGCTAGAACAAAGGAAGCAAGATACTGTTTAAGGATTAGAAAATGTTAGAATAAACCTGAAGAATGTCCACACACACAAAGGAAATACGTAAAACAGGGTATTAAACATTTTTATCTTCTCAGAGATGACACTCTTCCAGTGATGGAATGGGCTTCATGTATGGTACTCTTCTTAAAGAGGTTTTATGATGAGAATTGTAAGGAAGCTGAAGCTCAGCTAATTGGCACAGCTGGGTGAGTGTTAACAGGACAGATGCAGACTCAACTATTAAAGTCTCAGTAGCTTTGAACTTGAGAATTTAGCTTGAGAGGCTGTACTGAAGAGTAGATCCAAAACGATATGACAATCATATTCTTAACAGGTTACAAGCCTACAGTTTCCATAGTGATGATCTCGTTTTAAATGTATACTATTTTGATTATTAGTTAAGGGAATTATGTGAAAGATAAAATGAGAGTTTTCTCTAAAAACTTTGGAAATATTTTAACTCTCAACTTAATGTTAATCTACTAAAGTTATCCATCCTGATTATGTTATAGAATATTTTGTAGCCAACTTAAATTCTCTTCAGAAGGGATAATGACAAGTAATTGAAATGTCTAAGTAGTTCAGACATTCATTTTAGTTAAAGCCTAATAGTTTTAACCTCCTCTTTAACCAGACCTTTTACCGTAATTTATTATAAGTGCCAAAACTTATCTGAATTCTGTGTATTACCATATCTACTCTCTACTCAGTGTTAGAGACCTAGCTTATTCCTACCTCTACATTACACATACCTTACTCTTGCTAACAAAACATACATTTCTTCCTAGAAAGCCTTTTGTCTTTTCACCTCTAGTGCATACCCTATAGTACACCATTGTATTCCCAGTGCCAAGAACTATGTCTTCGTAGAACTATGTCATGGTAGACTCTGAATAAATGTGTGTTGAGTGCGGAATGAATGAACAAGCAAACAGTTGAGTGAAAGAACTCACAAGATCTGCTTTATAGTACCAACTCTGCATTTCCTTGAGTGACCCTGAGAAAGATACTTAATTTGTAAGGGCTTCAGTATCCTCACCTAGAAGACAAGAAAGACTGGATTACATTCCTGCCAACTCTTAATCATATTTTGCTAAGTAATACATGCTAATAAAGACTGAAAATTTAAGATAAGACTCTTGCATTCACTTTAGCTCCAAAGGAAATATATGTTTTGTTAACAAGAGTAAGACTAATTAAAATTCTCTAGTTAAGAGAAGGTATATGGAGGAGGAGGGATTTTAAGAACTAATTAAATAATTAGCAATAATGGCATTGTATACTTGAAATTTGCTGAGAGGGCACACCATAAATGTTCTTGCCACAAGAAAAAAAAATAGAAAATGCTAACTATTATATTTGAGAGGGTGGATATGTTAATTAGCTTGATTGTGATGATCATTGCAGGATGTATATATATATATCAAAATATCAAGTTGTATACCTAAATATATACAATTTCTATTTATTAGTTATATCTCAATAAATTGGGGGGGAAAAAAGAATAAGAACCGTTAAGGAGAAGGGGTAACTAAGGTTAGGAAATGAAGTGCCTAGATATTAAAGGCACTGGACAGCTTACAAGAACATTTGGAATGAGTACAAAACAAGAAAGAATGTTTATTGCGTATCTACTTAGCTTTAGATTTCTATCATGATGCTTGTACCAGTGAAATGTGGTAGTTTGTCTGGCACCCCTGATAAAGTATGGGATTTATTTCTATGAACGTCTGTTATCTAGCAGACTACCTGGACATGGTTGACACTAAATAAATATTTGAGAAATCAATTAATGAATAAATGCCAGGCACTGTGTTTACATTTCACATGCATTAATTCTAATATCTCTACTTAGAAGATAGGAATCTCAGGCTCTGAGAAATTGACTTACCCAAAAAAACCAAATTATAGTTTACAGGGCCAGAATTTGGACTAAGTTCTGTTTGTCAACAAAGTTCAGTTCATGCTTTTTCTATTAACTAGTCTCACCGTAGATCATAAACATAATTTCATGGTAAATATGTCCTTTCCCTGCTAGGGGTACCAAATTACTTTTCAAGTATAAAATCTTATTACTGATACTAGCTTAGCAAGTTACACTTTAGAAACATTTTCATCTATTGTAGTTAATCTTTACAAACTAGCCCATTAATAGATATCTGTCCTACCATTATACTGATGAAGAAAACTGAGTCTCCTTGAAGAGTCATAGCTCATAATGGCCTGCAATAAGACTGGAACCCAAGCCTTCTAGATTTAAAAGTAATTGAACTTACCATTGAGAATCAGAAAAGACTAAAGAAATAACATCTAGAACAAATCAAAACCCTCTGAGCCCCTCTTTAAAACAGGCTTTAAATGTATAATTGGTCATTTCATTTCACTATATACATAGATTTCATAGCATAGTTAGGTTAGAATAATTGACTGGTGTGCTTCTGAACTGTTGAGCTTTCTGTATTGAGGCATATCTCTGTACTACACAATTCATGATCTATGCTCCATGTCAAGCATGTGTAGTCCTGATTTTTACATGGATATATAAAAGTGCCAAAACAAAGTACAGCAAACCACTAATTCAATTACTGTGATTTTTTAAAATATGAAAACTGTAATTGAGAAAGAAAAAATTAACTTTGACAAGATCTTTTTCTATGTGACTTGAAAATTGTGAGTTGCAAAAATTGTCATATGGGAGTAATATTTAGAGAATTTTAAATACTACCTTTCTAAAATTAAAAAAAAAAACGAATTAAAACTGTTTGAACCTGTACTTAGTTTTGTTTTCTGTTTCATTTATGTATCCTTTTTCTCCTTTTATTCTGTCTTCATTAATAATTTGATTTCTTCCTTTTCATTTGGATTTTGAAAGTCAGTTTTTTCACTTAATCTATTCTCTTTCTACTCTCATATAGTACTTTTAATTTTGTGTTTTTTAAAAGAATTTGGTAAGTATGAGTCTAAAATATTTATAGTTTATTCAGACACATAATTCCAATATGCTAGGATGGCATACTGTAAAAATATTTAGCTATCAGATAATAATGAACAGATTTATATTAAGGTTTATTTTTTTTAGAAAGTCAGAGGTTCACCTTTGTAATTTTGAAATAAATTAGTTATACTTTTAACCCAGAAACCTAGATTGAGAAATAAATACAACTATACAAGAGTATAGGTTACGTGCTACCTGGGGGCAGATAAATATCAAACATTGTGGAATTTTAGAGCTGGGGCGTTCTTGGTGATCATCTCATTCAGTAATTTTATTTTAGTGGAAAAATACTACGGACTAGGGACTGCTATTAAGATTGTTAAATTTGGAGAAATTCAAACTTAGTTTTAAAACTTTTAAGGAGGTGGAAAGGGTGATGATCCATGGAGGGGTGTCAGTGATCAGAAAGGAAATAAAGTAGTTAGTGACTACTTTTTAAAAAAAAAAAAAAAAACCTGTCTTTTTGAATTAGGAGAAGAAAAAAAGCACCCTAACTTGCTAATAAAGTACAGAAAAAGAAGTTCAAGAACTTGAGCAGTTTCTTTGAAAGTTAGTAACAGAGCCAAGATTAAAAGCACACCCTTGAGTATCAAGGCAACTTTTATTTATATAATGTCACTGTAACACCTGTTTAGCCTTCCGAGGCATGCTGCCCTCATAATGCCCCTGTGAAGCTGCCCAGAGCAGGGTCAGCTAGTGAGCCTGTGAGGTTGAGCAAGTGAAATAACAAGAGGAAATGTCCCCGAGAAGGGTCCCAGAGGGTAAAAGAAAAGACAAATGTCAGTATCTTAATTCTGCCAAACCTAAGTAGTTTGTCTGATGGTAGCAAAACCATTATACTAATGGAAATACCAGAGTTGGTAAAAATTTCAAGAAGATAAAGCTGTCCCTTAGGATTCAGTGACTTAATGGCTTGCAAAGGAGCTAAAGCCTAAATGTTTTAGGCAGTGCAAAGCTGGACTCTTAAAACTTGCCTCAAGATAATGGAAACAGAAACATTAAAAGTACTTTGAGCCTGTTGGAAGTACATGTGATAATAAAATAATGGTTTGAAGTTTGTACTGAAAGTTGGAAAGCTACACTTAAAATGTAGCTTAACATGTGCTTCAGTGCTTATATAATAAGTACTGTTCTTTGTTATTAAAGAAATCCAATCACTTTGTCCTGAACTAAAGTTTCTATAAGAATGTGTTGTTATTTAGGTAAATGTAAATGTAAAACTGATGTGCTCATGGCTTAAATAAATGAGCTAGCAGTTTCTGTGTTTTATCATTCAGCCCTCACCAATAACTCTGAAGTGGTACTCTCATTATCCCCAGTGTCAAGCATGGAAACTGAGGATTAGAGAAGTAATTTGTACAGGAACACAGACCAATGAATGATGGAGCTAGAACCTTAACTCAGTGTTAGACTCCAAACCCAAGTAACCACTAAAAGTTATCTGTTTCATTTAACTGAATTCCAAGTCCTTAAACTGTTAATCTCATTTTGATAGCCTTTCTTTATGAACAGTTTACACAGTTTACTTTTAAATTACTGGTAAATATTAATGGTAGGCTAAGAGTAACCACTAGTAATAGAAAATTGAAGAAATTTAGAAGTTCAGCTAAATTATTTAGTGAACTCTGACCTCTGCAGGTAACAGAGTGGAAAGCTGCAGCCTAGAAACTCAGTGACACTCAATAGCAATATTGTTGTGATTAGAAGTTTGCAACATTTTAGGGTAAACACTAAATAAAATCCAGTGATTCTAAGCAAAACCACACACATACCAAGTTTTCATTGCATTTGTATAAATCTTTTAAAAATAATTCATTAGTTGACAAGTATCTTATAAATCTTTGCATCCTAAGTGTTTTACACAATGCCTGCTTGGCACATATAATAAGGACCAAGTTTTTTAAGTTAACAGGTGAAATTATTACAGTTTTAGGATTGAAAGCATGTGTAGCTTGTTATATGGTAATTTCTATGTATATCTGAACATCCCTCTGGTAGGAACATATTGTATACTGTATCAGCAATAATATTAGGCTCTGATTCCCATGTGGCTTCTGAAAAACTTTTTTGTTGCTGTCATTTCTTATTGTTTCTACTTTGGAAATCTAGAGAAACCCAATGAGGATTTAATGGTACAAAAGAAATAAAATACCTAAAATACCTTAAATACCTTTAAGTATGCATTGAAAATTATTTACCAAAAACTGGAATAAGTGAAAAACATTCCCTTATTGGAAAAATCTCTTTCAATAGAAGCCTTACGATTCAGTTAAAATGCACAGAAGATTACTTTTCACAGGTGTTTGTAGGATACTACCTGAAAATTTCCTGTTTGAGATTCAGGTCTTGTTTTCTCCCAAGAAAAATTTAATTACGCTCATTTTATATTTTACGTTGTAAGTTAATCTTCTGCTTGCGTATCTAATAAATCTCATTTTCCTCTTTTGTGTAATTACTGCTAACTTTTAGAAAATACTGCCTATTTCAAAGGAAAATAATGTTGAAAAGATGTGAAACATTTACTCCTTAAATGCTGGGACCACTTCTAAAGTGTTGTAAGCACATCTGTATTACATTACACAGGGAAAAGAATGTATGGGTTCTGTGGTCCACAGGCACTAGGGTGGCTCATTTAGAAAAACTAAATATTTTGTATTTCAAGTTTCTTTTCAACGTAAAGAATATTCTGTGATTCTAAAATGAATAATTTAATTTGGGGTGAGGCATGTGATCAGGGATGCATAAGTGAAGTTTTGGTTTTACAGGTCTTTTCTCACTTTGTCACCTACTTCTTAAAAAGAAATCAGTTTTTATAGTGGGCTTGGGTTTGCATTTTGTTAAGCACTTTTATTTTCCCTGATTTGAAAGCTATTGCATGGTGCGAACTTAGAACCCAGAGAAATTACTACACCTTAGTTCTTAAATGAGCTGCATGTCTCAGTCAGCTGTGAGTTATGGCACAAATAATTTAATTAAGAAATTAATAAGCCAATTAAGAAATACCAAAGTTTGTAAATGTTTTTTTCTTAAAATGACAGCAAATTGAAATGCATCCTGACGATAACCTCACTCTTGATCACTGTATTCTAGTGTGCTTTCTTGGGCAGGAGGGAAGCGGATGGAATTGCAGCTATCAGGCTGAATACCCTATGGGATGTGTGTTTTGCATGTGAATATCATCTCTCATTGGTGGAGATGGAGAAAAAAATGGAGAACTGCACTACACTAGTAGACATGTTCTCAGCTTTTTCCTCATTTGACATGAAATGATATTCATATGCCAGCATATTCCCTTATGTAGTCACTAGTGAGCTAGCTAAAATTTTCTGCCCCTTTTTCTCTCACCCCAAAAAGCAAGCAAAAGAGAATATTCTGAGCATGTGTCTATAGTCAACTTGTTTTTTTAAAAGTAATGACTTGAGAATTTCATACTTTAATGAATTTTAGTATCTAATTACCTGTGACACGTTTGATAGCTATGTCATAATAAACTCCATATTTCCTAAATTTTGTGCTTTTGCATCAGTCAGAAACCCAAACCTGATTTTGTAAGTTTCAAAATGAAGGAAGGATAAATTTAATTTTATGGTAATATGAATTTGTGGAAACCAGTTATAATTAGAATTGACTTTTTACAAAAGTATTTTGTAGCCAGTTATTTTACTATCATATGTTACTAGAAATTATTTACCATAGGACAGTTGTTTGTTTTTCTTTTAAGACTCACAGTAAATATATTTGAGAAATTTGAATTTTTGGCTAGTCATTGTTTTATCCAAGCAAAATAACATGTTAAACCTAGATCTTATGAAAGTCTTTTTTTTTTTTTTGAGATGAGATCTCGCTATGTTGCCCAGGCTGGTCTTGAAACTCCTGGGCTCAAGTGATCTTCCTGCCTCTCCCTTCCACATAGCTGGAATTACAGGCAGGCATGCACCACCTGGCCCTGTATAAAAATCATTATTTCTTACTTGATATGAAAATTGGTAACTTGTTCTGTAGCTTTCCTAATATCAAAATATTTTATATACTTTTGATTTAGTTTTAGAACCTCTATAATAATAGTTCTTTTACTTGGTTTTCTCAGGTATTAACTTACTATATTTCAAGGAAATAACTACTGAAATAGTGTCATCACCTTAAAATAATTTTTGATGTAAGGGACTCAGGTATTTTATTTGGAAATAATTTTGAATATTAATTGTGTGTTTTGTGTTTTTTTGTTTTGCTTTTTTATTGATAAGATACCATGAACTAGATCCCTATAAAAGTCTCCTAGACAATTTGAGAAACAAAGTAATCATTGAGTACCCAACATTACATGTGGTATTGAAAGGATCCAGTAATGACATGAAAGTTCTTCAACAAGGTACAAGGTAAGTGTAAATTTGTTCCTACAATACTTAGAACAACTCTACAGAAAGTGAAGCAAAATGTGACTCCCTAATTCTTTATATATGTGTTTTCCCACTATAATTACACATTTGCAGAATTAACTCTATAGCTACCGTTAATGTAAAGAACCAAACAATTGAGCTGCCACTTCTATTCTGTTTGAGAGCATGTAAGTTTATAATACCAATTTTGAATGAATCAAATTGAATGTCTGGCTATAGAAGGACTTTATTTTTACTTGGGATTCTGTGTATTTTTGTCTTTTTTTAAGCTAATAGTCTTTAATTAACAGTCTGTCCATGATCAAATAGATTTACTCCCTAATTAAGACATTAAAAATTTCTAAAATGAGGGATTACAAAATACTTTTATTATCTTACCTTATAGAAAGGGATAATTTTGCTAGAAACACTATGTTTAAAATTTTGACTGCATTTAGAATAAGCTAGTGCCATTGCCTTGACCCTTTCTCTCCTTTTTTAAACCTACTGGTTTTATTTTTCTGATTTTGTCTCATTACCCATATGGGAAAGTATTGTAACTGGAAAAAATGTGCAGAAAAGTTTGGTGTATAAAATGAGTTATCCATATTTGCATCAACTGATTAAAGTAATTGTGTTTCTGAATGCAAGATTCTAGAGGATGAATAAAATTCAATAATTACTTTAAAAAGATGAGGAAGGTACCCACCTTAACACAAAACCATTAGATAGCACTTTCAGCCAAGAGTTACAGGTATTGACCAGGTTTCATGGTAACAAATTCCAGAGAAGCATAGACTCTTTGTTTTGGCTTGAACTCTGTTTTTTCAGATAGTATTTGAAATATATGGTTCAGGTTTTATTGTTATACCAGCATTACAGGCTGTAACAGACAGTAACATATACTGTAGGGCGTTCTCTGTACATGTGTATAGCTTTTTTCTTTGCAAAATACATTTTTTTTCCAAAGTGGCCAAAATTTTGTCATTGCCACAACTTGAAACTAGATTTTCATGAGCAAAGATGAAGTTTCTAATAATAAATTGTGGGCCTCTTATATCCTATTTTTATTCTTGTCTTTATTTTTTTACAATTTGAGAATATCTGATTTTATTTTCTTAAAATAGGAATTTTAGTTTTACATCTCCACTTTCACTTTTTTAAAGCTTGTAATACCTTACTTTTTCCTTAAATTCACACATCGCTCTCTCAAAATGTTGGTTTCAGGGAAAGTTGTTTAGTAATGTGGGTTCCTAGCTAGGGCAAACATCGTCTGTATAAATAAACACAGCACACAGCTCTCCTTTCACCTTGTTTAGGAATGCACATTCAAGTCCTGTAATGAAGCATAAGAAAAGACTACTTTGACAGTGTACTTGGTACCTTATTAAGTAAAAGTTGCTATTTTTCTGGCGGGTATATGATGTTTGACTTGTTTACAGGAACACAGGTGGCTCTTGCTTTTAGTACAGAGGATTATTTAGAACTGCTTTAGCAAAGAACTGAAGAGGATCTGACAGGATTTGAAGAACCATACCAGTGCTGTCACATCATAAGTACACACACCTTAAAAATAATGCCAGGTCTTCCTGTACATGCATTTCTTTCTATAAGCACTTCAAGATGTCTGTTTCTTTGTACATTCTCACAGCATTGGATATTCCGCAGGGTGGTTTTTTGTTGAGGGAGGGGATTATATAAGAACAGGGCATTTTCTTTGGAAAGCCTTTAAAATTCCAGGATCAAAAGTTGGATTTTGATCCTGAGTTCATAGTACAAGGTGTCTCTTTTCTAGTTTGGAGGGTAAATGTGTTTCTGGGCAGGAATTCAGTAGTTTCCACACTTGATGGTTGTTATGATGTTTGCTGGGATTGTAGATTGCCACAATTTATTCTTTCAAAAGTCTGCCTTTATTAATCTGCAACAGGGAAGATTTTTTTGTTTTGTTTTTTACTTTTTAAGGAATGAAAAAGGTTAACTAATAGGTAAAGCAGTTAAGGTAGCCCACTAGGTTGGAGATCAGTCTGATGGGAAGTGCTCACAATGATGTAACATGCCTCACAGGCTTTTATTAGCCATAGTTAGACTAACAGATTTAAATGATTTGATAAAAGCATGCTGCATTTCAGTCTAAGGAAAAAAATGGATCCCTATTCAAAGCAGAAAACGAGGTACCTTCAGTAGGCAAAGAAAAGGAAAAGTATCCCCTACACTGCTATAAAGCCCCATTTATTTAAAAATAACAGCCAGATATATTTCTCTGATGTTCTGATCTAACTCAAGATTAGAAAATGCCTCTGTCTTTGGAGAAGGAATTCAACCCAAATCAATTACTCGAATTAGTGAAAACACCTGACATAGCAGCTACTCAGATATCAGTTTCTTATTGGGCCAATAAATCTTCATCTATTCTCCCTTGCTGCCCTTTCCTCATTCCTCTTTACTCTCTTTTTCTCCTTTCCCTTTCCCCCAGGAGGATGGGGGTGGGGCAAGGGGAGGAACCTCGGGCACAAGAACACAAACCTTATACTACAATAGGTGCTATGATAGAGTTTGCCTACAGTACAGAGGAAGCCAGAGGAGAAAACAACCAACTTGTAATATGGAGGCACTTGAAAGACTCTGCTAGAGTTAATAAAATTCCACAAGGATAAGGGACCATGTCTTGGATGGAACTTATTTCAGTGCCTTACTCATAAAAAGGACTCAGTAAACAGCATTTTGGTTGTTGGTACAATCTGAAATCTAGGTATGTTAGCAAATCCCAATGAATTTGCCAATTGGAATATGAGGCAGAGAAACAGATTTATGGTTTTAGCATCAGCTTTTATAAACTGGAATTTTAAGCATTCATCTTTCTTTCTGAGCTTCATTTTCCTTATCTGCCTATTGGCTATAATAGCTATAAGCCTCAAACAAAATAACCTATATTTTAACTATAATAATTTTCAAAGGGTTATTTTCTATTAGTCCCTTTTAGCTTCACAATAAATGAAATAAGTAGAGTACTTACTCTGGTCCCCATTTTGCAGATTTGAAGAAAAAACTAAAAGACAGAATGACTTGCAGTTATATTGGTCCCACAAACATGCTCTACACTGCGGAGATAGATATAGGGAGAAAAGATCATTTCTGTACTCAAGGAGCTCTCAGTTTAGAGAGTCAATAGTAGTAGTGTTCACTCTAAGCAAGACAGGAGCCTCAAAGAAGCTCCATTTCCACTCTGAGTCTTCTTTCCTGTGAAAGGAAGGAGATGGTGATTAGCTAGTCTTCCCTCAGCTCACGTTCACTCAACATATAGTGACCCTCAATTTTAAGTTGTAAAAACAAATCATGGAAAAATTTATTCCAACCACATGTGGGTAGCCTGTGTGACAATAGTGATCTGATACTCAGTGACATGAGTATGGGATCATAACCACACTGTGAAGTGACCATTCCCAAGTCTTCCACAGAGTTATCTCACTAGATATAATTGCTGCTTTCAGACATCATTTCTTTATTGTGGTCAGAATTGTATATCCTAGCTGCCTGGGACATGACACAGTTTGTCTGTCCCCATGAGCATTGCTGTTGCTATGCATCAGAACAGAGAAGAGAAGAAGGAAAAAGAAAAACACTTGACTGACTATATGTTTACTTTTTTTTTCCCTAGTGAAAAGTGAATCTACCAAGAAACTTGGCAATGAAAATTGAGTGCTTTTTCTGTGGAAGAAGGTGAAAATTTCCAGACAGTTGCAGAGGACTATGCGTTGATGGGCTATTGGATGATTAGGGTATTATCAAAGATAGTTGGAATTTTTTGTTTGTCTAAAAAGTAATTAAACAATCTAAACTTTTTAAAAAATATATTTTATAGCCTGTTGAATTAATTGACTTTTGTAAGGCCAGAACCTGTTAGTCATATTAAGAACTCTGATCAGCATAATGCTTCATAGGCCCTGACTTTTAATATGCTTAATTCCATATGCTGAAAACTTTTTCATTTGTTAGTGTGATATAATATCAAACCTAAGGATCACCTGTGTCAACCACAAAGTTGGCATTCTCTTTAGTAGAACCTCACTTAACAGAAAGGCCATGCAATGTACCATCTAGCCACAGGAGAAGTAATCTTCCATCCGTTTGCCCATTCTTGGCTTGAGATTTATGTGTAAATTATCACTTTTGTGACAACTTTCATACTTGGGAAACTCCCCATACAATGTCTTGTACTGGGAAGGTGAATAAATGCTATTAACAACTATTTTCTTATATTCAGTTCAGAAAATCAGTGGCTCCATATTGTTTGAACCATCAGTGCTAAGGAATTTGGATCTACTTTTTCATAAAATGAGCTATGTCTTACGAATTCTGTGCCTTTCATCACATTCCCAATCCGCTCTCATCATTACCACACAGGGATGTTGTGATGACCAGTTTTATACTGTGTTTTGATGTGTCTAGCAATAACTAAAGAAAAAAACCTTGGAACTCTTCAATGTGTTATTGAAATGTATATGTGTGTATTCATGTATATACATGGCTTAATTTATACCTTATGGCAGCTCTGTATACATTATGATCTCACATATTGAAAAGTTTCCTAATTTTATTGGAATTTATACCATTATGAAAATATAGTTTAACTGCGAAAGAGAAAAAGGTTATTACATCTGTATTGCATATGTGTACTTAATGGTTAAAAAACAATGATAAAATTGGACATTAATGAAATTCATTTTAGTTTACAGTTGGAATAAGTTTTAGACCAAAAAGAAACCAGAGACATTAGTTAAAGAGACTTAGAAAGATTAGATATATGAAAAGATAATGAGAATATAAGCGTTGAGAAACTTGTAGAACACAAATATATATAACTTAAGGTAGAAATTGGAGAAGAGAATTCAAAAACAATAATGCCAAAAAGCCCCTTTGTGTAAAAGTAATAGTGGAAATGTGATTCATAGAAAATAAGGCCTTGTAACTTGAAGGGGAGGAAAAAAGATATCTCTCTCTATCTCTCTCTCTCCTCCCCCTTCCCTCCCCAAAAACAACTTCAGGAATCTTCTGACATGGTGAAGAATTTATATGGAATTATGCTGTTCATGTAACTGGAGAGACAACTAAATGGAATTTCAAGGAATTCAGTTTTAATCTAAAAGTGAAATGTGTCTCATTGAAACAGGAAAGAAATAGGATGAATTGAGTCAAACGTGTCATGAAATTGTTATTGGGAAAAGTGGGATAAAGTACACAAAAAAAAACATGTGATCCGAATATCAGGGTGGAGAGGAATTTCCTCACAGTGAAATTTGTTATGTAGTCTCATTTCCAAGAAAAATGTTGAGTTCTATCCCTCGTAGTTGAAAACTGGACAAAACCCGAACAGTTTCTCCTGTACCTTCCCCTGCCCAGGAGGAAAAAGAAAGAAAGAAAAAAAATATCTACATGATCTAATGCATCTTTCCCATCTTTGTTTTCTAGAATTCTATTAGACTTTTCAATTTTAGGCTACTTCCTAGGAAAGAATTTAACTAAATGTAACCATTAGCTCATTTGATTAATATACAAATTTATACCCATAGGATTTATAGTAAACATGTGTTTTAGTGAATAACCATGTCAAAAGCTTGGAGGGGCTGAAATTGGAATAATTCACTGAGAGCCCTAGAAGTTAGTAGCTTTAAGACCCAATTTCTTTTTAGAGGCCCTCTGCATTTTGGATTCTTGACAAATTCTGATGAGTAAACAAACTCCTTGACCCATATTAAGTTCAACATCCTGCATTTTGTTCAAGCATGACATTTTAAAAGGAGAAAACCTCCACCTGGCTTTATTTGTTAAACAATAATTTCAAAGAGAAGTTAGGCCTTTTGTAATTGCTAATTATTACATATGAGATTCATAGCTATAAATTATAGTAAATAAAACTTGCACCTGTTCCTATTATAAATGTGAATTAAAGAAAGTTACTATAATAAATATTTAAGATTCCAAAGTGTAGTTGAACCAATTTATTTCTCTGGAGCAAGTAGTGGGATTCAGGTTTCACGATGTATTTAATATAATAAAATGTTAAGCACATAACCATAATGCCAACAATTTCCTTTATATATTTTGTTTAATTGGGTTGATGTATAGTGTGTTTTGTACCTGATTTCCTATTATTCAACTCATATTACATCGTGTGTTGTACCTTATTTCATATTACTAAATTTTACATAAAGGTGCTGGTCTACTTTTGTTTAATCATACAGTGCTATGGTTTGGATGTGGTTTGTCCCTGCCAAAACTTGTGTTCAAATTTGATTCCCAGTGTGGCAGTCTTGGGAAGAGGGGCCTAATGGGAGATGTTTGGGCCATGGGGGCAGATCCATCATGAGTAGATTAATGCTTTGCCACTGGGATGAGTGAATTCTTGCTCTCGTGGGATTGAATTAGTTTCTGTGAGGGTGAGTTGTCAAAAATAGTCTGATTTCCTTGGTTTTCTCTCTCTTGCTTCCTCTCTTGCCATGTGATCTCTTTGCATATGACTGCTTTCTTTCTGCTTTCTGCCATGAGTAGAAGCAGCATGAGGCCCTTGCCAGATACAGCCACCCAATCTTGAACCTTCCAGCCACCAGAATTGTGAGCCAAATAAGCCTATTCTCTTTACAAAATACCCACCCTCAGCTATTCTAATATAGCAACACAAAAGGGACTATTGGCACTAAAATGCACTGAATTTATTTTCAGGTAGATGTTGTACACCTTTGATTATTAACCTGTCATCCTTAAGTTGCAAGTGACAGAAACTCAAACTAGTAACAGCATAAAAAGCAATTTATTGGTTCATATACAGGAAAGTTCAGGCATGACTGGATCCAATCATCCAAAGAAGTCATCTTGCCATCCTCCACACTTGGTTCTGATTTTTTTTTTCTAGATTGGTTTTCTCTTCAAAGCAGATTTTCTTTGTGGGGATATTTTCTTTGGGGTGTGGGGCGGTGAGGAGAAGATGGCGGATTGACAGTTTGAGCTTAGCTCATCATAGCTAATAACCCAAAGCATGACAGCAAACTATATAAAATTTTGGAGAAGTACTTTGATTTTGTGCAGATTGGATCACATTTCATCTTTGAGCTAAACAGTCGAGGAGCTGCCCCAAAGGAAGGGGGAATTATTAGAAGAAAGTCAGAATGTAGGGAGCAGGTAAGGAAAGGTGGTTACTGAGAATACGAAAGTAACAAATGTCCACTGCACCCTATTTGAATTTGAGTAGCAAGAGATTTCTACTTTAAACTAACAGGAGGAGTAATAAAATTCAAAATTAACCACAAATCCTCACTGGCATTAATGAGAGATTTTAATTTCTGCTTGATACCATTGCTGCTTAGATGCTTTGAGTTGCCATTATAGGCTTTCGGGCTTTTTTGTTTGTTTTTTAATGCTCTCCATTTGTGTTTGACATTATATTGCTGCTGGTTTGATCAGATGTACATAGCACCATTCCATCACCAATCTGGAAATTTTTTTCCAGTTTTATCAGCATTTGAGAAATATTGATTTTGAAATTAGAGTTGTACCAGAGAAAGTGCTTCAAAAGTAAAGACTAGTTGAAAAAAAATTGGCCTTAAATAAATCATTGGGTTATCTTTACTTTGCTACAAAGTATTTTCTTTAAACTGCATATGTTCTTTAAAATGAACTATTAATATAAACATTTTCTATACTGGAGTTTGGTGGGCTGCACTTACTTTGAACTTTAGAACCAAATGTATCCTTTATTTTAGCCTTTGACAAGATACTACACATCTCTATTTCCAGTTTCATTTTCTTGCTGAATAAAGTACCAAAATTCCTTAGCCTGACATTGGTGCCCTCCGTAACTTGGTCCTAATCTAATTTTACAGCTTACTCACTTGCTCTCTCTCCTTTCTTTTCATCCTTTGCTTCAGTAACATAAAACAACATAAAAGACCAGTTTAATTCTTCTGCATGTGGATATCCAGTTTTCCCAGCACCACTTAGTCAAGAAACTATCCTTTCCTCATTGTGTCTTGACAAGCTTGTTAAAGATAGTTGACCATGTATGCGTGGGTTTATTTCTTAGCTATATTCTGTTCCATTGGTCTCTATGTTTGTTTTTATAGAATACAATGCTGTTTTGGTTAGTATAGCTTTTTAATATAGTTTGAAATCAAGTAGTGTGATGCCTACAGCTTTGTTTTTCTTTCTCAAGATTGCTTTGAGTATTTGGGGTCTTTTGTGGTTCCATATGAATTTTAGGATTGTTTTTTCTATTTCTGTGAAAAATGCCACTGGAATTTTGAAAGGGATTGCATTGAATCTGTAGCTTGCTTTGGGTAGGATGGTATAATTTTAACAATATTAATTCTCCCACTCCATGAACATAGTGTATCTTCCCATATATTTGTATATTTTTCAGTTTCTTTCATCTGTGGCTTATAGGTTTCAGAATACAGATCTTTCACCTCTTTGGTTAAAAATATTCCTAAAGGCTGGGTGCGGTGACTCACGCCTATAATCCTAACACTCTGGGAGGCCGAGGAGGATCGCTTGAAGTCAGGAATTCGAGACCAGCCTCAGCAAGAGCAAGACCCTGTCTCTACTAAAAATAGAAAGAAATTAGCCAGACAACTAAAAATAGAAAAAATTAGCTGGGCATGGTGACGCAGGCCTGTAGTCGCAGCTACTTGGGAAGCTAAGGCAGGAAGATCCCTTGAGCCCAGGAGTTTGAGGTTGCTGTGAGCTAGGCTGACACCGTGGCACTCCAGCCTGGGCAACAGAGCAAGACTATCTCAAAAAAAAAAAAATATTCCAAAGTACCTTACTGTTTTCGATGCTATTGTAAATGAGATTATTTCTTTTTCAAAATAGTTCATTTTTAGTTTCTAGAAACACAACTGATTTTTGTATGTTGATTTTGTTTCTTGCAACTTTCCTGAATTGATTCATTCATTCTAACAGTTTTGTGTGGGGTCTTTTGGGCTTCCATATATTAGATCATGTCATCTGCAAACAGACTGTTTTGCTTCTTCCTTTCTGATTTGAGTGCTTTTTTTTTTTTGGCCTAATTGCTTTGTCAAATGGAAGTGATGAGAATGAGGAGGACCCTTGTCTTGTTCCTCATCTAAACAGAAAGGTTTCAGCTTTTCGCGGCTGACTGTGATGTAACCTGTAGACTTGTCATATATAGCCTTAATTATGTTGAGATACATTCATTCTATACCTAGTTTGTTGATAGTTTTTATCATGAAAGGATATAAATTTTGTCAGGTGCTTTTTCTGCATCTCTTGAGATGATCATATGATTTTTATTCTTCATTTCGTTAATGTGGCATATCACATTTATTGATTTGCATATGTTGCACCATCCTTGCATCCCAGGGATAAATCCCACTTGATCATGATGTATGATCCTTTCAGTGTGCTATTAAATTCACTTTGCCGGTATTTTGTTGAGAATTTTTGTATATATGTTCAGGGATGTTGGCCTTTAACTTTCTTTTAGTGTTCTTATCTAGCTTTGCTATCAGAGTAATGTTCTCATAAAATAAGTTTGGAAGTGTTTCTTCTCTTCAGTTTTTTTTTTGAAGAGTTTGAAAAGAATTGGTGTTAATTCTTTTAAGAATTTGGTAGAATTATCCAGTGAAGCCATCTGGTCCTGGGATTTTCTTTGTTGGAAAGTTTTTAATTACTGCTTCAGTCTCCTTACTTGCATTGGTCTGTTCATATTTTCTATTCTTTCATGATTCAGTCTTGATAGGTTGTAAGTTTCTAGAAATGTATCTATTTATTCTAAGTTTTACAATTTGTTGGCATGTAATTGTTCATAATTATTTTATTATGATCCTTTGTGTTTCTGTGGTATCAGTTGTATTTCATCTATAATTTTGAGTCTTCTTTTTTTCTTGATTAGTCTAGCTAAAGTTTTGTCAATGTGCTTACCTTATCAAAAAAAAAAACAACTTTTAGTTTTGATTTTTTTTTCTTCTATTTTCTACTTTATTTCTGCTCTAATCCTTATTATTTCCTTCCATCTGCTAACTTTGGGCTGATTTTGTTCTTCTTCTTGTTCCTTGAGGTGTAAAGTTAGGTTGTTTGAGATCTTCCCATTTCTTAATGTAGGTGTTTATCACAGTAAACTTTCCTCTTAGAACTGCTTTTGCTGTCTCTCTTAAGTTTTGGTATGTCGTGTTTCCATTTTCATTTTTCAAGATATTTCTTGATTCCCCTTTTGATTTTTTCTTTGACCCATTGTTTGTCTCAGGAGTGTGTTAATTTCCATATGTTTGTGAATTTTCCAATTTTCATCTTGTTATTGATTTCTAGTTTCATGCTATTATGGTTGGAAAAGATACTTGATATGATTTTAGTTTTCTTGAATTTCTTACGACTTGTTTTGTGACCTAACATAAGATTTATCCTAGAGAATGTTTCATGTGTACTTAAGAAGAATGTATTCGACTATTATTGGATGGAATGTTCTGTATATATCTGTTAGGTCCATTTGATCTATAGTGTTGTTCATGTCTGTGGTTTTACTATTGACTATCTGTCTGGATGATCTATCCTTTGTTGAGAGTATGTTGTTAAAACTATCCTGCTATTATGGTATTGCTCCTTATTTTTCTTTGCATTTCTGAAAATTTAATATTTTAATTTAATGTCATTTATTATAATTAATTGATTTCAATATTAAATTGATAATATTTAAATTTAATATTTGCTTTATATAATTAGGTGCTCTGGTGTTAGATGTATAAATATTTACAGTTGTTTTATTTTCTTGATGAATCAAAACCTTTGTCGTTATATAATGACCTTCTTTGTCTCTTGTGACAAATTTTGACTTAAAATTTATTTTGTCTGATACAATTATAACTACCTCTGCTCCCTTTTGGATACCATTTGCATGGAATGTCATTTTCTGTCCCTTCACTTTCAGCATATGTGTGTCTTTACAGCTAAAGTAAGTCTCTTGTAAGCAGCATGTAGTTGAATCTTGGCTTCTTATTATTCAGCCACTCTGTCTTTTGATTGGAGAATTTAATCCATTTATGTTTAAAGTATGTTGGTAGGTAAGAACTTAATATTACCATTTTAATTGTTTTCTGGCTGTTTTGTAATTTCTTTTTTCCTTTCTTGCTGTCTTCCTTTGTGACTTGATGATTTTTTATGGTGGTATGTTTGATTCCTTTCTCTTAATCTTTTGTGTATCTACAAAAGGTTTTTTCTTTGTGATTACCATGAAGCTCACATAAAATATCTTCTAGTTATAGAAACCTATTTTAAGCTGATAATAACTTTAATTGCATACAAAAATTCTATATTTTAACCCCCCATTTTAGCTTATCGATGTTGTAATTTACATCTTTCTTTTTTATATTTTGTATCCATTAACAAATTGTAGCTATCATTATTTTTAATATTTCTATCTTTTAACTTTTTACTAGAGTTAAAAGTGATTCATATAACACTATTATAATTAGAAAATTCTAAATTTGACTGTATGTTTACATTTACCTATGAATTTTGTATGTTCATACGTTTTTATGTTGCTAATTAGCATTCTTTCCGTTCAGCCTGAAGAACTCCCTTTAGCACTTCTTATAAGGCATGTCTAGTGGTAACAAACTCCTTTAGCTTTTGTTTGTATGGGAAAGTCATTTTCTCTTCTTCATTTCAGGGAAACATCTTTGTCAGGTATTCTTTTTTCTTTTAATGTTTCAAGTATATCCCACTCTTTCCTGACCTGCAAGGCTTCTGCTGAGAAATCTGGTGATGGGCTTCTGGGAGCTCTCTTGTATATGATGAGCCACTTTCCTGTGCATCTTTCAAAATGCTTTGTCTTTGACGTTTGACAATTTAATTATGATGTGTCTCTGAGTAAACCTCTTCAGTTTGACCTATTTGGGGACTTTTGAGCTTCATGAATTTGGATGCTCAGTTCTCTCCCGAAATTTGGGACATTTTCAGTCATTATTTCTTTAAATGGTGTCTCCTCCATTCTCTTTCTCTTCTTCTTGTAACCCCCCATAATGCATATATTGTTTTGCTTGATAGGGTTCAATAATTCATTTAGGCTTTGTTCACTCTTTTTGCTGCTGTGAATGGATAATTTCAAATAACCTGTCTTCAGTGAACCTGATTCAGTGATTCCACTGTTTGAGTATCCTGTTGAAGCTCTCTTGAGTTTTTCACTTCACTCATTGTATTCTTCAAGTCTAGGACATCTGTCTGGGTTTTTGTTTGTTTGTTTCTATTTCTTTATTGAACTTCTCATTTTGTTCCTGTATTGTTTTTATAATTTTGTTAGAAAAAAAATTAGAATAACAAAATTCTCTGAAATTCTTTAAGAGGATTATTAATTCTTTGTCAGTCAGGTCATAGATCTCCATTTCTTTAAAGTCAGTTATTAGAGCTTTATTAGTTTCTTTTGGTGGTGTCTTTTTTTCCCTGATTCTTTCTTGCATCCCTGTATTGGTGTCTGTGCATTTGAGGGAGTGGTTGTCTCTTGCAGCCTTTATAGGTTCACTTCAGCAAGGAAAGACCTATACCAGTTAGCCTAGCCTGGGATTCTGGATGGGCAACTGTTAGCATCCACAGACAAGGTGGATGGGGCTTGCTGCTGGGTTGTCTAGTCAGGCAAGGCCGCCGCCCATGCTCTGAGGTCAGGAGGGGCTGCTGGCTCGGCTCCACAATTGCCTGTTCTTATGTGGGACCACAGGCTGTGCTTCACAGTTGGGTAGGGACACAGGCTAGGCTCCATGATTGGATGGGACCGCAGGCTGTGCCTTAGAGTTGGGCAGGGTCACTGGCTAGGTTTCTCACCTGGGCAGGGTAGCTGGCTGTGCTCCATAGTGGGGTAGTGTTGCTGGCTTAGGCTCCCTGGTCAGGGAGGACCCACTTTGGAAAGCATTCTGGAATGCTGGGGAAGCTGAATATCTGCCCTGGGCTTTTCCCTGCTGGGGAAACTGTAGGCCCAGGAAATCCCTCTCTGCCCTGGGCTTTTCCCTGCTGGGGAAACTGTAGGCCCAGGAAATCCCTCTCTGTGTAATGTGCCAGCCTGGGGGAGGGGCAGTATGGTCAAGATAAAACCACTCCTCTTGACCTTCTAATGCTCCTTTTTCTGGATTTTTGTGCTCTAAAGGAGTGCTTCCTACCCTCAAATTTCTGGGATTTTCACAAAGGCATTCTTATCCCAGAGACTTCCTATTCCACTGTCTTGCTAATGTCATCTGGTTCTACAATTACTAATAAAGTGCTCCAATACTGTCTCTGGGATTTTCTTCAAAGTCATTGACATCCTTTCTGCAAGTCCATATGTTGCTGTTTTCTTGGTCAGAAGCTATTAATAGAAAGGTTTAGGTCTACAATCAGGACAATAGTTTGTGGACTGAAATTTTGAGGACTTGGAGTTGTTTAGTTGTGCCACCATAAATAACCACCGAGTCCCCACATGCACAAGCAATATCCACTGCATCATTATTGCACTGACCAGTAGAGTTTTAAGACTCCAAAGAAGTTAGAGATATTAAATTGTGAATTCTAGAGTCAGTGAAGTACAATACTATCATCCTGATTTTATATGGGCAAGGAAACTGAGGTCCAACCAGACTAAGGAATGTGCTCAAGGTCACATGGAAAGTAAATAGGTGAGCCAGGATTCAAACCAAAGCAAATTGGGCTTCGGAGGTCATGACTTTAACCGTTAAATTGCATGACCTCATGAGTGGGCTCTGTTCTGGTCATTAAGCCATCCTGAACTTATACTGTGTTTCATGATAATTTCAAGTGAATACCATAGTTTACTGCTACTTAAAATGGAAATAATTATTTTAATAGTCTACTGTAATGTTATTTTTTGAAAAAGGGTAGTTTCTTCATAACTTGTGAAACTTCTTAGAGGCTTTTCTCTTCATTGCTGAACAGTAGGCTATTTCTCCTAGCATGGGTAGCTCCTGTCTTGAGTCTTTTATCCATGTTACTCGCATACTTTGCTGGTTTGGGCATAAAAACTCCAATCACTTACTTTAATTTGTTTGAAACAAGCTATTAATGCTAATGCCAGTTTCTTTCAGTGGGTTCCAGGACATTAGTATCAGGTCTATTTATTTATCCATTGTGAATTATACACTGCTGAATTGAGTACTGCTCAAAGCTATTGCAGAAGACCTCAGGTAGCATGGCTATCCAGGACTGCTCAGTGAAGGGATCTGTTGTAGAAAAGATATAAGAATGCAAAGACAACTGTTAATAACATTGACATTATGTTGAGCTGCAGGAGGCACATGTGCTTGGCGTGCTGGTGAATCCAACTGTAGCTGTGGGGTATTGCCTCTGTACAAGACAGACTTGGAAGGTCAGGCTGTCAGGGGGAGTTAGGATAACCACATGAGAAGAGTATAGTTTCAGGACCTATTGTCCTGAATCTTGGGAATGGCTTCAGAAGTAGAAATGGGATAGTTGGCGAAAATCCACAAAAAGACCAGAGCAGATAAATTAAAAGCCTTGAAAAATGTGAGTCTTAATTTCATGGGATGGAAGCAGGTGTTCATGTTCTGAACTATACAACCAGAGAGAAGTACACTGAGCCATGTGATTTTTTTAAAAGGGAAATTTCCTATCTCCCTTATGTAGTATGGGGACTGTGAAATACTGGTTTCACTTTTTATTTTGAAGTTATTAAGAAAACTTTGCTTCTCCCAGGTTTCTGCTAAGCACTGGGTTATTTTTACTGTGAGAAGAGATTGTCATATACCACCTCTTGGTGTCATGATTTCTTTTGGCTCCTTGAACAGTTGATTCTAGTTTAGGTCCATATGGTACGAATCTGTGGTGCAAAGACAGTCCCTAAAGCCCAATAACTTCTTATTTTTCCTAGAGTCCTGTGGTTCTGCCATTGACTGTGCTGCTCTTTGTTCCTAAAGGAAAACTGTAGAGTCTAAACTCTGTGTTTTGAAGTATCAGTGGTTGGTTAAGCAGATGTTGTGATTCTGTGTGTAAGGGTTTTTGCCAACATAAAAGAGAGAGCGACTTTTTCCATGTTCCTGACAGACTGGAAGGTGCTTTTTCAAGTTCTCTGCTTCAGATCTTTCTCTGGAAAGGTTGGTTGGTTGTTCAGCCAACATCCTTGGCCTCTGCAGCTAGTGCAGCTTGGAAGCCTGTAAATTGTTTTTACCATATTTGGACCCTCACAAACAAAACTTCTAAGCATTAGAAATGGAAAAGTTGAGGTGGTAAGCAAAGCCAAGTGAGAGCAGGCATCCAGTGTTTCAGGTAATGGACTCTGTAAGAAGGAAGCTACTGTTTGTAGCTAGCCTGTGTGTGGACAGTTTAAGGGAAGGAAGGATCCAGATGTTCTTTTCTCGCTTTCTTGGGTGGCAAGGAGAATATCTGTGAGGTTTGTTTTTTGGTTTTTTGGTTTTGGGTTTTTTTTTTTTTTTAAGCAATCAAATTCTCCTTTCCCTTGACCAATTTGTGTGCTCCTTAGGAGTGAGAGGGAAAACAAGTTAATTCTCTGCTCCTTTAGCCTATCAAAAAGTACTTTATTTGAAATCCTATAAGTTAGCCCACCCAAAAGTACTTTATAATATTTTGTAATCTCATATAATTCTATTTAGTATTTCTCCAATGAGGAGTAATGAATCTATTAATATAAAGCTTAGGCCAAGTGATGCTACGAAGTCTGAATTATATTAAAGGCTATGGTAAAAATCATTTGCCACCCAACTCAAGGTATCTGGTGAGGATACCTTGAATTCCCTCCCCCGTCTTCTCAGCCATCTGGTCTGGATGGGAGCCTAACACTAGCTCCTGGGGGGATTTTCATCAGCCTAAGCTGATCGGAGTATCCCACTTCTGTGATCACATGTTTGGTTCGAAACTGTGCAGGTGACCTAAGCTGATGGAATCTGAGGGAGCCACAGAAATGTAGAGAACAGGAAGGGCGCAGACTTTCCTCTGCTGTAAAGATGTCAGGCTAAAGGTGAGGTTAGCTTATTTTTACTCGTGTGAGGAGAACCAGCGTGAGACTGGTGACAACTCAGAAGCTTATTGGGTCAGCCAAGCCATCTATCCCTGTGGAGTATTCAGTTACATTAGGCAATAGATTCCTCTTTTTTCCTTCCAAGTTTGGGTAAGTTGGGTTTTTGGGTTTTTTGTTTTGTTTTTGTCCACTGCATCGAATTTGAAACAAAGAAATGAAGTGTGGCAAGTGACAGCTTCTGGATTATAGAATTGGCTGAATCAAGATAGTAAGGAGAACTATATCCTAGACTAGAACATTAGTAAGAATTAGGTTGGTCTATAAAAGAAATATAATCTTAACTGTCCCTTTAAGAACACTTTTCGGAAGTTGCACACAGCATTATTTACATCCCATTTGCAGAACTTGGCCATGTGGCACACCAACTTGCAAGGGAATAGAAGTCTTTATTCTGCATGGCAATGTGCCTCACTAAAAGTTATGGATCTTCTTACTAAGGAGGAGGATTAAATGGGTATTGGGGGGAAAGTAACAGTCTTTGCCACAGTTGGCCATTGGCAAATCATACTTTGCAGTAGTCTAATAGTTGGTCATTCTGTTGTCTAATGTATGTTGGTACCTTCAGCTCATAGACCTCCTAGACTGCAGCATTACGGGACTTGGATGAAAAGTTCAGGCTGTAGGAATATATTGGTTATAGGTTGAAGCTTTTGTAAATCTTGCAAGAAAGAGACTTGGTTTACTTTGAAACTGAAGCCTTTGAAAACTAAGAAGGAATTAAATAGAGTTTTGCTACAGGAAACACTTGCTGCCGATAACCTGCAATTCAAGTCAACTGAGAGCAGTAATCTGGATCTTTGACTGAATGGAAAAGCCGTATTTCTTCCTAAAGTTAAGTTGGTTTGAATAAAAGAAGGGAGAATGGAAAAGTACAATAAGGTAAGATGGAGGCCTGAGACAAATGCGACTTCCCCAAGCCTCTGCTATAACCCTCTTGTTATGCCCTTCCAACCTGACAAAAGGAACATCTATGTCCCTGGAAAGACACAGCTGGTGTGCAGTCTTCCAGCAAAGGATTCCTCTCCTCCCCAGGGCATTGCTTTGTATTGCCCCCAGACAGAGGCCAATATGGAGCCATTAATTTGTAGCCATTCCAAACCTGTATTCTAAAAAACCTATGAATGAACTAGATCTCTAACTTTTATTAATAACCCATGAAATTGGCCAGTGTATTAGTCAGGGTTCTCCAGAGAAACAAAGCCAATAGGATGCAAATATATGGAGAGAGAGGTTTATTATAAGGAATTGGCTCATACAATTATGGAGCCTGGAAAGTCCCAAGATCAGGGTTTATTGGCAAGCTGCAGCCCCACGAGAGCCAATGTATCAGTTTGACCCAGAAAGTTCGGAGGCTGTCAGGAAGGAGGGAGGGATGGTCAGCCTTTTTGTTATTCTGTACAGGCCTTCAATTGATTTGATAAGGCCCACCCACCAATCTGCTTTACTCAGTCTTCCAATTTAAGTGTTAATCTCATCGAAAAATACTCTCACAGACACCCAAGGATAACACTTGACCAAATATCTGGGCACCCTGTGGCCTAGTCAAATTGACACATAAAATTAACCATCACAAACAGAACCACATAGATGGGAGTCAACCAAACTCATAAGGGATTTCTATCACACGAAAACGCAACTCCAACAACAGTACTCCATGGTTGCTCAACCCCTAAATCAATCCTCAGAGTCCTGTCTCCCATCATACATACACCTCCATTTACACCAACAAGCGGTGGGCTGCTAAAGCTGTGCAGTCCTCTGAAGAGGATCCCTCACAGAAATGCTACGGCAGACAAGGGATCTCCTCTTGGAGAGTGAAACCCAGACAGCACCAGACCCTCACTTCACTGCAAAATTGCAAGTCTTTGCCATTAATGTCCCAAAAGACTACAATGTGTACAAGGACTGATGGCCACTGAATATTTCACAGTCTCCTCTTTGCAATTAGGAATTTTTATTGCAGTGTTGTTTTGTTTCTCATATATAGGGTGTGGTTATTATTATTTACCCACATATCACTGAACCATGAAGAATCACTTAACATGATTTACCCATTGAATGAAATATTGGACATGGATCTAGCTTCAGTAACCAGATGAGACTTCATATTGTCTCCCTTTGGGGGGGCGGGAATTGTGACTATTGTATGTGAAGAAGCTGTAGGCTGATGTTAGATAGCCAGAGGCTGGACTGTCCAATATTGCTTATTCCTATCTGATATTCTCAATTTCCTTTGAGAACCACTTCCCCTCATTCTCAACTATATTGTTTGGCTGGATTGATATTCCCCTCCCCATTCTATCTTAGCCACAGTAATTGGTTCAGGAATGGGCATGTAAATCCACATCAAAGAGCTTCTAGATTTTTACTAGGAATGCTAGAACTCAACCTTCTCTTCCTTGTTGGGCTGACTTATGTGGGGATGTGAGCTTTAAAACTGCTAGTAATCATTTTTGATGCCATAGGGGGAGCTAACCTCAGAACCAACCCAGAAGCAGAGCTGAGAGGTAGATCCTAATAACATCATTTTGCTTTCAGTTTGCAGTCATTCTGGAATGCTTTTCTCTCATTTGCAACAACAAAGTTTCCCAAGTGATACATTTAATAGAAGATACGGGGAAATTCAAATGAACACCTCCTTTTCAGTGGTCTTGTCATCTTTCGTAAAATTCTCCTCTCCAGGACACATGATTGAAATCTGCAGAACCATAGAATCTTAGAATCGAAAGGATCATAGAGATGACTAGTCCAGGGTCTCTCAGTGTGCCTCAGAGGGTAAGCAAGATGATTTTTAGGTGCTTCATGAACATTTTTTAATAAATATTATGAATCCTAGAAGAATATAACTAGTATTTTCACATCTAACCTGTGATTTCACAGATAGGATGTAATTCTTTTACTGAAAGGGATATTGAAAATTAGAGAAATAAATAGCTCTTTTAGGTATTGCCCATTTGGTGAATGAAGGGTGACAGATGTTAAATGTGGAATCTTACAACTGGAAGGGATTCTAGGGATCATGAAGTCACCTCCCCACCCTTACCCATCTTCAATGTCACAGTTCTCTCCAAAGCATCTCTCACAAGTAGTTATCCAGACTCTACTTGAATACTTCCAAGGATGGGAAACTTACCATTTGAGACAGTACATTTTGGCAGTTCTGATAGAAAAGTCTCTCTTATAGGAGCCAAAGTCAGCTCCTTGAGATTTCTTTACATTGATTCTAGATCTTCCCACTGAAGTTAGTCCCCATCTTCAAATGTTTCAAAGCAGTTATTCTGCCCCCTCCACTTTTCCCTACACATACACACACACACACACACACACACCCCAAGTCTATTTTCACTGACTGTAGTTTTTAACACTTCATTCTTTTCTCACCATTCTTTTTTGATGTAATATTCAAATGTCCTTATACCTATTAAAGCTTTGTGTCTAGAACAGGACTTAATATATTTGCAATGCAAGCCAAACTAGAGCTATCCACCCTTTGTTCTGGACCTTATGTTTCCATTAAGGTAGCCTGACATCACCACATCCCATGGTTGGCCATTGAGTGGCAGCATCCATCTTTTTCACCATCATCCCATAGTCAACTAGCTGATTAACTGAACCTCAGTTCACTATTCCTAATTTATTCTTACTTTCATTCCGTTATTCCAGTCTGTTGAGATAATTTTTTGGATCTTGATTCTGTCAGCTAATTTATTAAATCTGGGAATGATAGAGCATGGGGGCTTCCCTAGGAACTACTTAACTGAAGTAATTTCAGGATACACAAAAATTTAGTGCATGAAGAAAACAATAAACTTATGGAACCTAGTAGTCAAGAGATTGATATAGACTGAAAATGAGTTTAATATGGATCAATGAGATACCAAGAGATATTTAGGAGATTATCCAACTTTTTAAATGCAATGTTTTGACCTCATTCAGGCAGCACCCTTGCTGGTCAATATTAAAAACATAACATTGAATTATGCTAGCCAAAGTTCTGGTGCAGCATGAAATTTATTACCAATTTCTCCCCGCTGCAGAAATAGACTTATCTTTGGCCCTGGGAACCAATCCAATGTACTGGGTAAAGGGAGTTAAATAGGACTGGGTTCAAATCCTCACTCTATGATTACTAGTTATATACCCTCTTGAAAGCTGTCCAGCCTCTCTGGGCCTCAGTTAACCACGAAAACAATATGGTACCCATCTTATGAGCTTATTATAAAAATTACACAATATAATGTGTAAAACATTTTGCACATAATAAACAATATACCATGACTATAATTGTAAATCTATTGATATGCAAAATAATTGGAAAAATTGAAAATAAAATTAGCCTTTTAAGGCTAGAGTTGTCCATCATGACCTTGTATATTTTGATTTGGACAATTTCTGTCCTGAAGTACTTCAGAGAGGATACTCTACAAATTTGGTGAAGAAAATTCAAAACCTCCTGGGGCTTTCCATTTTGGAAGGAGCAGGCCTTTGAGAGGTTCAGAGGGCAGCTTTGATGAAGGAAAAAAGCAGAAACCAGCTGGAGATGTTTCCTTCACCAATAGGCAAACCACAGAGCTGTCTGCAACGCACAGAGTTATCTCTTCCATAAGAAGCTACTCACTCTGAGCACTACCTCCAGAGGCATCAAAGTCCTTACAGACCTGCCATCTAAAGGAGTTTTAGGGGACTGAAGGGCTTAGGAATGGAGAGAGGAAAAAAAATGAAGCAGTAGATGAGTTGTTTGTCTCTCAGTGTATTTTCCCCCCAACCACTGTGATTTTTCATCCCACCTAAACACATTTTTGTAATGTGAAGAAGTTGCTGGGTACATGTGTCTGGGCAGGCACAAATTTCCAAACACTGTGCTTTCAAACACTGACTGGGCTCGCCAGAGTTCAGTGAGGTGGCCTCACCTGATCCGAGGATTATTTTCAGGCAGTAAGGTTTTTAAAAAAATAAATCCCAATTTTTTAACACGCAGGAAAACACCTGGCTTCTCTTTTGTATTTTTTTGAAGAACTTTTAGATCTAGTACTTTTTTTTCTTCATCAGTGAAAGAATAATCAATGCCCAGATATCCAGCTATGAGCCCAAATTGTAATGACTCCCAGAAGCTCCCAATTTATACCTCTGGTGACCCCATGATTTGCACCAAGTCTCCCACTCCTGCCATTCCTTTGGCATACAGTGCTGCCTTATTGAGACAGGAGTACTAACAGTCACTTCACTTACTTGGAGGTTTTTAGGCCATTTAATTAGCCACTCATCTCTAGATATTCAGAGGGCTGTGTGTATGTTTTCTCCTTGGACACATCGGCTAGTGTTGGGTTTGTTGGTTTTTTTTCCATTTGCACAAGGTCACTTTCAGAGCTCTTCCTCCCTTAGGAGAGGTTGTACATTCGTGACTTAATCGGCCTCCCATTTCCTCCAGTTGGGATCACACAGCCCTTCCTGAGGTATTACCATTTTTCCATTTCTTCTTTGCTCCCTCCTTTCTTTTAATAACTCTGGGAGACAGGGAGGCACCTTGTAAAGTTAATTTCCTCTGAAGCTTTCAAAGCAAAGGCATCTCCCAGCCCAGACACCACCACCCTTCTCCACCCCTTAGCGACGACGCACAGCCCTCCTCGCAGCCTTAGTCACTCTGGGCTGTGCCCGCCACCCAGGACTCACCAGGCCCCAGCTCCATTTGAGGGGCATAGTGAATTGCTCTGTCCAGTGGCTCTGTTTGGTCTGGGGCAGGGACCCTAAATGAGAAGAATCTCCTCATTTATCTGCTTGGTCTCTTCCTCCCCCTTTTCACTTTCTAACTGTGCTCCCTCTTCCTCCTCACTGCTTTCTGCTTCTCTTTGGTACTTTCAGAACTTAGGGGGCTGGCCGACTGCCTGTACCAGGGATGGCATTTCCTCTTCAAAGGCCTGTGGCTGCAGCCACCCAGCTCTACCAAGCACACAAACCTTTGGAATTGCTGTGGCTTTGCTGCCTGCCTACTTGGAAAGCAAGGGTAGTTTTTTTAAACACCCCTTAGGTTTCTTGGGGCAAAGCTTTTCTCAATCCTATTTTATTTATGCGAACATGATCTGTGGCTTTTGAATGTTTGCTTTTGAATGTTTGTGTTAACCAACTAAGCTGAAAGCGTTTCCTCTTACCGGAGAGAGGGCTCTGCACAGCTGGGGGCCAGGCTGCTCAGCTCAGGCAAAAGCTGTCCCAAGAGGAACAAGTCGCCAGCCAAGGAAGTCTGGAGGCTCAGAGAGGAATTCATTGAGGCCCTCATGGGCAGCAGCGGTCAGAGCTAGGATCATAGACTGGGCCATGAAGCTCAACAATTCCTTTGATTAATAGAAAGGGCTGGACTGGAGACACTTAGATTTTTGCAAATATATTTTTTAAATTGTGCTTATATTTACCAAAACTCTGTGGTTTTCAACAGCTTGGGTGTCTGACCTTTTGCCCCATATTCCCAGCCTTCTAAAGCACTCCTAGCAGTATTAAGAACTCCAAAACTTGGTTGATCCTTGAGTCATTTGTGCATAGATGGTGACCTGCCTTCTGAAAGTGTGGCAGAGTTCTAGATCAGCCTATTAATGTTTCTGGTGTATTTCTCCCCCCACACCCCATCTACTTTCTTCCTGGTACCTAAGGGCACTTCAGATGGAAAGAGAAACAAAGCTTCAAAGGATCCACTAAATGTACAGTCTTTCCATATCCAGTGACTGGATAACCCAGCCCTAGGGTAAGGAAGAAAGGCAGAAAAGGGACAAGTGGGAACAGAGAGGACTGTGAAGGGACTGAGGTCCTCAAATATGCCATCAGGACCAAGGAACAGAGTGGAAGGGGCTTGATCAGGGATGGGTGGTCTTTAAGGATGAACCCCACCATCCCTCCACCCCCACCACATAGCCTATGCAGCTCTGGGCCCAGTGGCCCTGGAGACCTGTAAGCCCTTGAATAAAAGGTAGGGGACTTAGTGGACAATTTGTGTGAGGATGTGGTCATGATTAGGAACACCTCTCTCTCCAAACAAGATGGAACTGAACAGAGATAGTTGGGAATCTTTCTAAGAGTTGGGCCAAAAGATGAATGCACCAGGAGGAATATTGCCAAAGTTCTTCACCTTCTTAAATGCAGGGACTGGCTGTTGTTGAAGACTATAGAAAACTACAATAGAGGAAAAGAATTGATGTAGGGTTCCATAGAATTCAGAAGTTACAGTTTTTGAGGCAGAATATTCCAGAGTTCCTTCATTTAAAATATATAATATCTATGCAGATATCCCTCTCTATTCAATCTGTACTCTCTCTATGGGGAATGTCTTCTAACTCCGTAACTTTGTGGCCACTGATAACTCCACATTCTGAATCTCTCTCCTGAGCTTCTGACTCAGACACCCTACTGCATACTTGACCTGAGAACTATACATGTGCTCAGTGTGACCCAAGCTAAATCATCCTTTTCTCCACTTGCCCTCTAGCCAAGTCCTCCTGGGTTCCCATTGTAGCCACCATGCATTTAGTCGCTCATGCCAGAAATGTCACAGTTATCCTTTTCTCTCTCCTTGCCTATAAGCCACCATTCCCCCTGCCCCTTCCCATTCATTCTACATCCAAAATCTCTCTATCTCTTTGGCCACCAAACTAGTTCAGGCTGCCTTCTTTTCTCATCTAGCTACCACACTGGTCCTCTGACTGATCTCTTGGCCTGGTTTATAGCCCCTTGTAGTGCATTCTTTACATACCAGTTTGCATAATATGTCTAAAATATAATCTGATCATGTTTCTTGCCTGCCCCGAACCTTTGAATAGCTTTCTATTGATTTTCAGGTAAGGTGTAAAGTCCAAACTCCAGCCCTGCTTACTCCTTCCAGCCTCATCTGCCACCAGGACAGAGACCTTGACTTTCCACCTCTCTGCTGTTCCCTCAGCACCTAGAACAATGTCGTCTAGCATAAGGTTGCCCTCTATGAATAGTGGTTGCATGGAGTGATGAATGAATAAATGAATACACAGAACTTCTTTGCATCTGAGGATAACTAATAAAAATGGAGAATGAGTGAAAGTCAATATGAAAACTTCTCAGGGTAGTTCTTATTCTAAGACTTAAATGTTTTGGTCCTGGGGCTTGCAGAGTGGAACATACTTTAGCAAGCATCGCACAAAATGTAAAGAATGGGATGGTCTCCATTATTCTGCCCCATGGGCTCTCACTCTGGATGTGGGCAGTGTGCTACCTATCAGGCTGTCTGTGGTGACTATGGAAAGTGACAGGTTTACAAGGTGAATAGAGGAAAGGTAATTGGTAAGTTTAGTGTAGGAGATAATTTTGTGTCCTTTATTTATTTTTGGATGACCAGCATCCACTTCACTGCCTAACAATATCCTGGTTTCCTTTTGAAGGATCTCTTTCCTGTTGTATTGAGTCTTTTGGGACTATAATTAAAAGCCTGACTTCCCTTGATGCCCAAGTGAGGCCAATCAAGTGCTTTCTCCCTAGAATTGGACTCTTGAGCACAAAGACCAAGAAATTAAAACATTTGCTATATGGAAGTGGCCTACCAGCCATACCATCCCTGCTGTGAGACTGCCATGGTGATTCCTGGTGCCCAGTCATCAATTAGTTAGCCCAATAGTGGGCTTCCAATAGTCTTCTAATAAATTTCTTTTTCCACAATTGGGTCAGAGTTCTTTCTGTTACTTGCAACTCTTCGTGTAATAAAGTTGGTACAAGGAACATTATTAGAATATAGTTCCGACATCTTTCAATTCTTTTGGTCAAAAGCTATTATAAGAATCCCAGAATAAACATCAGATGCAATTTAACCTTGGGAATACAATTATGACTGATTTTTCTAACATAGAAATGTGTAACATTCAAACATTGATCTTCTTAGAGATCAGTAGCTCAATATCACTATTTGGGCTGGTCATCTAGATCTAAAAGAAATAAATCAAAACAACACTTTCTGCTCTTTCATTGTAGCTATAGTAAAAGACAATACTGAAAATGAGGATCAATTTTCCTACTGATCAGATAACAATAAATTAAAATCAGTACTATGCTCTTGCCGATCAGTTCTGCCAAAATTAAAAAGACTGACAATGCCCATTGTTGGTAGGAATGTGAACAAAGGACACTCTTTCATAGTTGGTAGAAGAGTAATTGGTCAATCTTTCTGGAAGGCAATTTGGCAGTGCCTATCAAAATTCAACACATGAATACTCTTTGACCCAGCAGTTCTGTTGTTAGAAATAAATAACAGCAAAAGGACAGAGGTATAGGAATGTCCAATGCAGTATTAATTTATACTATCAAAATATTAGAAACAATGCAAATGTCCCTTAATAGGCTGAATACACTAAGATATATTTTACTTTGATTTCATGATTCACTGTGCAATATTAAAAAGAATGTGGTTCACATGTATGTAATAGAAGTAGAATTAGATGCATTCATTGGATAATAATGTGAGTAGAAAAATTCTTTTTTAAAAAACGAAGCTATACACAGACTTTCTATGGTATGTATATATATGTACATGTCTGATTGTGCAAAGAAAAGATCCAAAAGTATTCATACTGAACACTTACCTGTGGTTACCTTGAGAAATGGAGGAAGAACAATGAACTATAGGAAGAAAAGGTAAGAGGGGAAGACTGATTTTATATTTTGGTATTTCTTTGCATTTTTATTGCCTTAGTATTACTTTTGTTGTTTAAAATTTTTTAATTATTTTGTCTCTTTAGAAAAATAATAAATAATGAAAACTACTGAAATGTAAATAAACAATTAAAAAGCAGGCAAAGTAACCATTACAGAGATCTGAAGTGGGTTTTAGCCCACTTATCCACAAGGGTCTGGCTACTCCCAGTGGGTAGGAGCTGAGGGACCAGCCATGCCCAGGACACAGCTGAGTTTCTGTAAGAGGCAACCACCCAGGCAGGCCAAAGGAGCTCGTCCTGGAAGCCTTCCCTGGCCTGCATGGAAGTCAACCCCTGTAGGAGTTAGAATTGCACATTGGATTGTTTTTATTGGCTCTGCCCATCTTACCTTGAATACCTCCTCCTTTGTCCATGAACTTTTAATTTGCCATCCTGTCACGGCTGAATCAAGATTCCTCTCTGTCTAATGAACTTAAGGATTCTGACGTGGGTGTCTACAGACAGTAATTGGAACCTCTTTGGTTCATTGAAATGCCACAATACCACCAGGTGCCTGCTTTTCATGCTGCCTTGTTTGGGCAGAGAGTTTATTTACTTATTTGTTTTCTACTCTATTATAAAACACATGGTATGTCAAACACAGTGTTTTTTGAAATTGAGAAAATGGGGATGAAAAAAAAATAAGGGTTTAGAAATAAAATTAAGCCAATAGTGAGGTTAACACACAAGCTACGTGCTACCTAAAGTTTTATATACTTACTAACTCAAGGCAAGGCCACAAATTTGGTTCTGAGTTTTCTAGTGGCCAATTCCAGGTGGAGATGATCAGGTATAGGATCAAAGTGACAGTGCTGGTTTTCTTGAGCAATGAAAGGAGAGAAATTCTTCAGTGAGTATGAATACAGATAGAGAAGAAAACTATCCTACTATAATCGAATGGGTTTGAGAGCTGAATTCTGACCATTGTCAGATGTCAATTTACCAGTGCTTTTCAAAGGTAGTAGTTTCCTTATTTAATATAAACTACCTTGAGTTACTTGGTTCTCTGTGAATTGTTGTCCCTTTTCTTCAGAGGGATGCTTGTCCCTTGTCTCAGAGCCCTAAGCCTGGGGAAGAATGCTACTTTGTTCAAGTTATTTTTTGATTCTTTTGTAACTTCCTAAAGTTCCTGTCATGTGGTTCCAAGTTTAACCATAGTCATTTTGGACATGATTTTGTTTCCACAATGATGTATGTCAGCGACCACAGAGTGAGCTTCTTGTATTTTTGTATCAATCTGATACCCTTCGTTTATTTGTTCCTCAGGTTTCACTTTCGCCTATGTAATGTGCTATGGCATTTTTCGGTCATTACCTCATGCTGGGATCTCCTTTTTCATTGTACCTCCTGATGCGTCATATTCTTGTCTCTACTCCCTTGGATCTCTTGGATACAATGCTCTCAGCTGGTGGGCGGGAGTGGGTGGGAGCCAGATTACATGATGACTTCTCCACCCTTCCCACACAAGAGCCGCCTGGCTTTGTCACCGAGTCATTTTCTGTACTCAGTCTTTTGGCATCCCTCAGAAAGCACTTTGGCTTAAAACTACAGCAGCTACCAAAAGCCTGAGGGTTAGACAGGCCTGGAAGAACCCAGGCACCACTTCTAGGTTGGGCAGGGGGCCAGGCAGAGTCTCCTGAACCTCAGGAGCTACAGTGACCCTTTTCCCTCAGAGTCGGTAGCTGGAAGTGGTCAGGCTCCTGTGTGCACCCCGTGCAAGCGTACACTACAGGTAGATCTTGAAGGAAACACAAGTCTCATAATAAGAGGCTTAGGGCTCTTGGCTTGGGGCTCATTTTCCTAAGGTCCTCCAGATTCTTATATATAGCTGTCTGTTCGGGCTTCTAATAAGTATCTCAACTTAACATGTCTAGAACAGAACTGTTTCATGTTCCCACCCACCCCCAAGTGTTATCTTCTGTTCTTCTCCATCTTGGAAAATGGCACCACTATTTACCCAGTTGCTCAATCCAAAAAACTAGGAATCATACTTGATCCCTCCTTCCTTTTCTTCACCTTTCATTTCTCCCTCCAATACACTGTTTCTACTTCCCAAATATATCTAAATCCATCCACTTTTCTTCATACCCATGGTTATCTCCCTAGTCCAAGCTGCTGTTGTCCCTTGTGTGGACAACTGAAATCACTAACGAGTCTCCTGGCTTTCATTCTTGCCCCCACTGTACTGCATTGCCACAGAGTAGCCAGGGCACATCACTCCTGTGCCTAAAACCTTCCAGTGACTTCCTGCTGCTCTCAGAAAACAATCCCATTGCTCTCACCCAGCTCTCAGACCACATCTCATACCATTCTCCATGTAGTTCACTAAGCCCCAGACACACTGGCCTCTTTTCTCTTCCTCAAAAGTGCCAAGTGATTTCTCACTCGGGGCCTTTGTACTTGCTGTATTGTCACTTATTAATAGAATGCTTTTGCTTGATTTCTTATCATTGAGGTCTCACTCTTCAGTGAAATCCCATTCCCAATATTACCATTAACTAGCCCTTTTATTTCCTTCATAGCACTTCTTATAACACAAAAGTATCTCAAATTTTAACTTGTTCACTTTTTTATTATTGTCATCTTCATCCAGAACACCAAACTCAAAGAAGACAAGACAATGAAGAACTTTGTCTGTTTTGTTCACCACTGTACTTCTGGTGAATAATTTTTAAAATAAATAAATGTATGAAATAAAAGACAAGCAAATAGTAGAGAACTTGTACCAATCCAACATAACAAACACTTATTGGGCATGTATTATGTACCAGGAACTTGTTAGGTGCTTTAGAGTCAAAGATTAAACTAATCCTGCTTCTTGTCCTTAATTCTGGAAACATGTTAGCCATTTTTTCTAAATATTGCCTATCTCACATTCTTTTTCTTCCTGACCCCTGTAACATCTTATGTTTCTCATTTACTTGTCCCTCCCCCCCCCACTTTTTTGCTTTATCCTGAGAAATCTCCTCAAATTTGTCTTCCAGTTTCCTAATTCTCTCTTTACTTGTATCTACTCTACTTTTACTCATTCAATGTGTTTCTAACTTTAATTATTACATATATTTTTATTTCTAGAAGTACTATTTGGTTCTTTCTTAATTCTGCCTGGTCTGTTTAGATGTTATTTATTCTTTTTTATGTTTTTGATTATTTCTTTAAACATTTTAAACAATCTATATATTATAACTGTTATATAAGATCCAATTCTGTTCATTGTAGTTTCTGCTGGCTCTCTCTCATGGTAGCTTGCTTTCTAGTGTGGTTTGTAATTTTAGATTGTGATCTCATGTTCACTGGGGCTTTCTTTGTTAGACTCCTAAGAGGCTTGGGTAGCTATCTCTGCAGAGAAGATCTGCTTCTGCTAGGTACCCTGGGATGTTACCAACCTGGGACCAATTTAAGCTAATTTTTCAGCTGAAGTTTCCCCAGTCATGCACATAGTATAGATTCAAATTCTAAACCTGTGTGAGAGAAGGTCTGTGATTTTAACACCTTATGAGCCCAGACCAAGACAGACAATGTTTCCTTGTTTTTATTCATTGCAGATAGGCAGGAATTTTTTTCCCCCAGTCTACCATTTTACTGAGTACATATCCCTTGCAAGTCTCACTTTTATGCAGGGGTCTCAGTTACAACTCTCTCTTTTGAGCCTTGCCTCCTATTCTCCATAACACCCTTAAAACCAATCCTCAAAGTTAATGAGATAGACAGACTTCTGCTTCAGTGATAACTTTAATGGGAGTTTACCACTCTGGATTCTAGTCCCTGGTGTTGTGTGTGTGTGTGTGTGTGTGTGTGTGTGTCCCCATGGGGATTTCTCTAACTTACATGAGAGTTGACTATGCATTTGACTATGTATATTTTTATCTATAATATCCAAGTATTTTGTCTACTTTATAGCTGGATTCACAGTACTTCTTACCTCGGATGACCATGTGATTTCACTCTGGGAAACAGTCATCCAAACATCAACATCTGTTATTTTTTTCTGTGCCAGACACTAATAACTAGGTATACATAATAATGTAATAGGAGCCATGCCCACTGTGATGTAAGAGTACAGAGGTGAAAGAGATCAATTCTGACGGGAGATCTGGGAAGGCTTTGAAGATAAAAAGGATTGGAGCTGGATAATAATAATAATATCTAACTTTTATCTAGTGCTTACTCTGGACAAGCCATTATGGAAAGTACTTCACATGTATGGTTGCCTTATCCCTACAACAAAGCATAAGATTGGTATTATTCTTATTGTTCCAATTTTACAACTGAGACACAGAAATTTGAGTAATTTTCCCAGAGTTATACAAAAAGTAATTAGCAGTGCTTGGATACAAATTCGGTTGGAGCCCTGGTCCAAGGCTTTGTAGCTATTATGCTGTACTGTGTGCTTGAACAGACAGGGATTGCCGGAGGGCATTTTCTCCATACATTGAAGAAAACATTGACTACCTCCTAGATGGCTGTGAGGATTATTGTGAGATACTGTAAGGAAAAGCAGATAGCACGGTGCATACCACATTATAGGCACTTGATAAATGCCTACTTTCTTCCCTCTTTAACTTTGTACCACCAACTTGTCCATAAATTCCTTTAGGGATATAGCCATGCTGCCATGAAGACATGCCTCACCCCCATAGAACCTAGCATTGATTACTGATTGATCCCTTAACTGATTCATTGATGAAATTAATATGTTACTTAGATAGTCACTTTGGTACTTGGGCTTATATTGCAGTATAGCTCTCAAAGCACTTTTGCATCTATTGGCTCAATTTATTAGCACATCAATCCTTAGAGGGAGATAAGGCAGATGTCTAGCTTTAGTGATAAATATGAATTCTACTGAGGTAGGAATGGGTCAGTGCTGGGAAATGGGTGAGTATCGATGATGTGCAACTGGTTGAGAAAGAATCAGAGAAGACTCCAACTGTGGAGCTCTGGGAAGCCTCAGAAAGGAAGTGGTGGCAGGAGACCAAGCTTTTGTTGCTGATTGATCTCTTTTGTTCCAACCCTGTCGTCAGCCATCTAAAGAACTTGGATAAGGTATTCAGTTTCTCTGAGTCTTAGTGCCTCATCATTCAGCCATCACTCAGTGCTTGGATGCGGGTTTTCCCTAATGAGATGTCCATCACACTATAGCATCAGTGTTCCACATTAGACTGTGAGCTCCTTGAGAGCAGATATTTCTCATTCACTTGTTATAACTCCAGCATTTAGCACATACTTGACTTATAGAAGGTGCTCCATATCTACTGAATAAATGATGAATGGATTATTTGGATAAAAAGAGGAAAAAAGAGAGGAGAATCAAGGTCAATGTCACAGATTCAGATCAAAGGTACCAAAAAAGGAAGCAAGCAGGAAACAAGGAGTATGAGCCAGAGAGATGGCGCTGTCTGTAATGGGTCATTCAGTGAGCTGGGTATGGTCATGTCTGATTATGAAGCACTTTAAAAGACAGGGGCTTCCCCAGTGACTTTAATCCAGCCTGTCCTTTCCATTTGTTTAGCCCAACTTTATTTTCAGAGATAGCTCAAAAGTAAGCTGTAGCTCTGGCTTTGCCCAAAGGACCACAAATTCCAGTTAATTGAGAAAGCTGGATTAGTGGGGTATGTGTCAGTGAGGTTTTACATCCCTGAGGGGTTGCATAACATTTTGTGAACATGGCCCTAATCAGCTTTCATCTGCAAAATAAGCCTCCATTCTTTTGGGATTCCCTTCCTCTCACTTTTCAAGGACGTTGTTTGAAGGCCAGCCTCTATAATGGCTTGAACAGCTATGTTCATTTCTGGGCTCACCACAGGGGGAAGCTTACCTTTCCTCCTCTCATAACTTCCCTTTCCTTCTCCTTTGCCCAGGGTCTATTTCAGCAGACTTTCCACAGACTGCTAGCCACAGGCTGCTAGAAAAGAGTCCTTTCTTCTGTCTGGAACATAACAATATGGGGTTAGATTTGGCCCAAGGAAGAGTGTGATTAGGTCAGCAAATCAACCAAAACTTATACAAACAAGATGTGCTTACTCATCATTACAGGGGGATGTTGTGGTTCATTCTACTTTGTTAGATAATTTAGATTAGAACTTTCAGATCCTGGGTGCAGGTAGAATATTTGAGACCTACAGGAAGGAGATCTAAATGCGCATCCCAGGGGGAAGCCAACTACCAGCTGTTGCTCATCTCACTTCTGAAGTGTCACCTCATCCAACTATGAAAATGACCTAATAGTGTACAGACAACAGCAATTGTACAGGGAAAATAATACAGTAATGCAAATATTCAAACCAAATTGGAAAAGCAAAGCAAGAAGGAGCCAGAAAACATTAGATCATTCGAATTGCAACCTGGCCAAGACAGCATCTGGGCGTGCATCCTCTGTCCAGCTTTTGTTCACATACCATCCCTAATGCCTCTTTGCATTTATAGAATAATGGCTCAATATTTGCACAAAACCCTTTGTGTGGCTGCATCCTAAAGAACAAGGTTTCTCACAGTGTCCCTTCAGAAGTGTCAGGGACTTCCCCAGTGGAATGCTTTAATAGGCTTGTGGGTCAAAAAGGGCCCTTCTTTCTCTGAAGGGATGGGTGGAGGAGTAATGTACCTTTGGCTCGGGTATGTATTTTAATTATGTGACCAGGATAGGTCGTGCTTATTTTCCTTCCTTACTGGGTCATTTCCACTTTAGTTCTGAAAACAAAAAACAATTGATTAAACAGAAAACCTTCCTGATTGAAACTTAGTTCCCTTCTTTGGGTTTGGACAAGGAAGGAGGAGGGGGATGTTTCCACGCCTCCCCCACTCCATATTCTAAAGGGGGTTCCAGTCTGCACCAGAGCCTGAGGAATAATGTGATTTCTCCTGGCACAATCTTATTTCTATTTCTCCACCAGGCAGACCCCACCCCATTCCCTGGGGAAATAACTCCTGAACAGGATCTGGAGTCAGAAGCCCCGAGTGGAGGCTTCCAAGTGGATCTCTCACGTGGTAAGCAAGAATAATACTGTCTGCCTCCTGGATTTGTGAGGAGACAGTGTTCTAAAGAGCTCTTCAGAGCACCTGGCACCTAGTGAATACTCCAGAAACAGTAGGTTTTCTTGTTATCGCCACTTGGCTATCCTTCAACCTCCTCCCCACCACCTCAGAAGACCATCGGCTAGCTCAGCCCAAGTTCAATGAGAAAGCGCATTTCACTGGGTTCCTAACTGGGAAACACAGAGAATGACATTTACCTGGTGAAATTCCTCCTCCCCTGCAGCGAGAGAGTGCAGGGCCTCCGGCTACGTGATGGGGAGCAAATCCCTGCACAATCACAATCTCCTAGTCGCTTGAGAATTTCTTCATTTTAGTGCGTCTCCATCTGTCAGGACATACGAAGCCTTACAAAACTGGGGCTCTGGGTAGGAGGAAGAAAGACAGGGAAGAACCAGGGACCGCAGAAAGACCAAGGAGCCTTTTCCACATCTCCCAGGGCAGCAGATACCTACAAAGCCAGCCCTTCCCGAGGAGCTGCACTCAGGGACTGCTGCTGGAAGGAGTCACGACCAGGTTCAGGTTAAGTGATCCCGGGCACAGGTAAGTTCCACAGGGCTCTGGGAGCGAGGAGCCACAAGAGGTAGCGTGAAACAAAATTTTTGAAAGTCCTGGCTTCAAATCCCCTCACTTGCCCCTAGCTCATCTGCTTAAGCCAGGTGCCTAACTAACCTTCGTGACGCTGGAGGTTTTCGTCTGTACAACGTGGTCGACAGCAATACTGCCTTGGGAGGGTGGCTGGGAGCGCAGCAGGAGCGGGGCGCGCCTGCGCCGGGGCATGCAGAAGAAGCGCGGGGCGATGGCAGGGCTGGGACCTCCCCGCGTCCCCTCGCAGGAGCGGCCTGGCCGAGAGGACCCCCTCCCGCCACGCAGTCACACAGTCGCACGCGGTCCTGAGGGACGGGTCGCGCCTGGCCTCCCGCGGGGACCTGACCTGGCTTCGCCGAGCCGCTCTCAGGTTCCACAAGGCCGGGCCTGAGGTCTCCGCGTGCGTCAAGCGCTCGCTCGCAGCCTGAGCTCCTGGGCTGGGGCTGGCGCTCGTGTTGGGCAGTGGCCATTGTCTCGCAGGAGGCCCGCGCAGGCTGGCGGCTCATCGGTCCCGAATTGGCGCTCTGCTTAGTCACAAGTGTTTCAACCCAGTTTCTGATGTTCTAAAACCATTGCCTTGCAAAAAAGGAAAAGAAAGGAAAAGAACCCAAGTTTATGTCTGTTATTTGTTGCCATGGGATTTGGTTCAAGTATATACATATGCAATTCCTTTTTATTTAAATCAAACAACAACAACAAAACAAAAACCCTTTCAAGCTGTGTCCTGCAATGGACAAAGGTTACACCATGTTTGTGTTGCAGTGTTGCCATGGACGTGCATATGGTTTTATTTGGTGGAAACTTGCAGAGAAATCTAAGGAAGTCATATGTCTGCATGACAAACATGAAGTTTCAGAAAACAGGCGCCTACAAATATTGGAATCAAGAGGGCTCTTGACAAGAACAAAATCTGGAACATGGGTGCATGTGTGCCACTCAGCCTGGCTGGGGGTGCCTGGGCCCTAACAAAGGAGAGAGGGGCGTTAGAGTCAACGAGTGGTGGATTTAATCTAGTTCTGCCCCTTACTTGCCATGTGGCCTTGGACAAGTTTCTGGGCCATGGCTGCCCTTTGCTTTCCCAACCACAGCCCCTACTGTGCTTCACTGTTGTCAAGATGGAAACGACATGGCAGGTCTTGAGCAGTGCACACAGTAAGTGCTCAATAAATGGTAGCCATCGTTCTGGAGTGGTGGCAGCAGTCCCAATTATGCACCAAGGATTTGGGCTCATTCATCAAATGGTCTAAAAATGTTCATCAGTGTGCTCTGGCCAGACCAGAGGACAGTGCTCTGCAGAGACTGTGCGGCAGTTTGGGCTTTGAGGCTTGAAGCACTTGGGGAAGCCAAGGGTTCATTGGTGGCCAGACTTGGTTGTGTGAACAGTTGTCATCAGAGTGGAAGATCACAGAAAAGTATAGACTCTCAGTTGTCCTCCCACCTTGGGGAGGCCATAAGGGCCATCCCTAAATTGCTCACACCTGTTACCCAGTCTGAATGAACACTCTTGGAGGACTGGATAGTTATTATATTTGTAAAATTTTAAAATCTTCATTTTCAAGTTAATTGATGTAGATCTGTCAGGCAAATACTCTGCACGCAATTTTTTATAACTTCTGTTTTGAAGGATCCATAGACCTGTTGGAATACTGCCTGAGCCTCCCTCCCAGGACCCATTTTAAACGTTGGCAAAACACACTTTGAGAGCTTGTGCTAACCTTAATCAAGTTACTGAATCTATCTGGACCTCCATTTCAGATCTAGAAAATGAAGACACTGAACTAGGTGACTTTTGAGGTCTTTCTAGACCTAACTGGTTATGACTGTATGTCATTCATCTGTCTGGAATAGAACACAAGAAGTCTCTTTCAGGATCACGGCCTGTCAGTGTTCTAACCTACATTCGGAAACAATGAGGAAAAAAGCCTGCACCCTCCTTCAACCTGGCCTTCTGGTTTTCTTAGCCCTTTGAAGGGGCCTCAGAAATAAGTATCTAAAATATACCAGCTCTCCATGCTTTTCCTCGGCATGGCCTTCTTCCTTGCCCCATTTTGGAAACTCCACCGTTGGGCCAGCTGTTCCTCCCCTGCGAGCGAGTATGCAACGCTCACTGAATGGAGTTCTGTCTTGGCTTCTGCTTCCTCACCACCTTCTTTGTGACTCAGGTGACTCTCTAAAAACTCATAAACAGTGAGAAGGCAGGGAGGGGGAATTTTACTTTTAAACTACAAGTCACAAAACTTTGTCATCATTCTTTGTATACTGCAACTGAAGTTCTGTTTTGTTTTGTGCCAAAATGGTCAAGGTGTATGTTTACATGGAAAATATGCTGTGTTACATATATATATATATATATTATATATATAATATATATGTTTTATATATATATATAAAAAACCACTAAGTCCTAAACTTAAAAAAAAGGTCTGCCATAAATGGCTAATGGTACCAGTCACCTCATTAGTGCAATGGACATTGCCTCTCACATTTAGGATATTAGCTGGCAAATGATAGTAACTATGTGTCTAATGATGGGATTACTAATGACTTTCAGAGTCCATAACTTTTCCCCTTATTTCTATGCCCCAATTATCTTGATCTTGGGTGACACCTTGGCGGAGGAGCGGAAATGGAAGTCAACGCAATGTGGCTGTGTTCTCAGCTATGAGACCTTGGACAACCCTTTCTGGACCTAGGTTTTCTCATCTGAAAAGCAAAGGCCATCTCTAAGATGCCTTCTGCACTAGCAGTCGAGGGTTCTGTCATCTCCTAGCCTATAGAGGTTATCTGCTGCCAGCTACTGTTGACTCTTGGAACTTCTATTCACAAAAGGCTGATTCTTAGACTCTACCAGCTCTAAAAATGTTCAGTCCTTACACTCTATACTGTTCTTTCAGGAATTAAGACCGAAGCTTTTGCTCAGGCTTGGGTTCAAAACCCCAGAGTCAGCAAGAACTTCCTCCCATTTAAATACTAATTCAAGAACTCTAGCCCTTCCCAGGGTAGGTGGGTCATATTTCCTGTATGTTTGCTCTGTCACCTGATGTTTGCTTATCTTCTGTTCAGTCATTCAGGGCTAACATTCCATTTCTCTGCCCTCTTCAGATTCCTGCCAGGTGAGCTTGTGTGCCCCTAGGAAAGCGTTCTCTACAGGCATTTCCCATCTCTGTTCTCTTTTTGGAGGAGTTTCCAGAAAGGAATGTGATATGATTACATACAATACAGCTGAACAGTGTGGTAGTTGGTTATCCAGGCGTAGCATCCACAGTGCCTGGGCCAGAGAAACGGCAGCCTCTGGTAACATGGAGAGAGTTGGCTCTGACCTTGGCAGATTCCCTGTCCCTGACTTGCTGTGGGAATATGTGGTCTCCCCTGCACCCCTTCCTCTTGTCTACAAGGGATATTAAAACACCTTTCAATACATACCAGGTTGGAAAGTCACTAAAAAGTGACATGCCTTATATAGTACTCTACTACTCATCAAAGAAAACTGTTATAAAGCATTGAAATGGAAAATTCTTTCTGGACTTGGATAAAGTTTATTTTCAAGTTGCCCCCTTAAGCTGTTGACTGTTCTTTTCCTATGCTTATTCTTTCTATCTTTTCTCTCCTTCCACATCCTAGGTGAAAACCAGGGGATGGATTTTTTTGATTATCTTGGGTTTTCTGTAACTTTTTTTGCTACTACAATTAATGACTGAATTCATGACTGGTCCGAAGGGGTGTCTGGCAGCCACTGTGGTTGTTTGCTACAGGTGAGCAGGTAAACAGAGAAGAGGGCTTTGCGGGCTCATCTGGTGAGGACCTCCAGGAGAAGGCCCATGTGAGGAACAGGAATTCAATGGGCCCAGGCAAGAAGAACAATATTTTCCTGGAGAAACAGAGGCTGCGGTCCACGAGACATGTCCTTTGCCTCCCCCTCTTCTGCTGGACCCAGTGCTGGCAGCATGTGCTGCTTGGGCAAGGCCTCCCTGAAAGGGAAAACCCAAGAACACAGCCCTGTGTGTTGCCTGCTGTGCCAACCAGACCAGTGATAACAGGCCCACCCCAACATACGGACTGGCTCTGCAGCTTAACAGTTCATATCTGGAAATAGATGTCCCTGTCTTTGCCAGGGTAGAAATGGGGGCCCGGTTTGAAGGTTTGGGATTTCAAATTCCTAAGTAGGCAGCCCAAGTTGGACAGCATGTTCAACTTTGCCTCTTGGTACTTTGTTCTTGCCCTGTGTGTTGTGACTCCTTTCCCAAACTAGTATTCTCTCCTGAGTCTAGGGTACAAGAAAACAAGCAAACAGACGGAATGCATTAGCCACGTCTTTTTTCTTGGGCCCTTTGCCGATATTGGCTAAGGCTGCTTTGCTCTTTACTTGAAAGTAGTTTTGACTCTAAAGGTAACATTTGCAAAGAGAATGCAAATCAGTGCTTTGTCATGATTCCTCTGTTCAGGGAATGTGAGACTTGAGTTTTCAGCTGAGAGGATGAGGCCTGGAAAAGCATGACTAATTGAGCTGTGGCTGCAGAGAGGCTGACCAGCAAGGACGGCTGCCGCTCCTTCCCCTCCTCACTCTTGCATAACTTTCTGCACAAACCTCAACGCAGGGCTGCTGGTTTTCATCATTGAATGCATCTGGAGGTGAATTTTGGCGATATGTGGACTCTTGAAGGTATTTACAAAAACATTTATAGAAATTCAAGAGTTGTGAGGGCAGGATTAAGAGAATCTGTGTACGATATGCAAGACCTCAAGCCAGAAGGGATAGGCTCACCCACAGCGGCAAGGCCCTTCGCTTATCTAAAGGTACTGTGAAGTACCAGCTGGAGGTCGGTGCCATGGATGGAGCTCACAGGCGTAATGATGAGTGAAAGGGGCCAGACTCAAGAGTATACGCAGCATGATTCTTTTTATAAAAACTGGCCGGGCGCGGTGGCTCACGCCTGTAATCCTAGCACTCTGGGAGGCCGAGGTGGGCGGATCGTTCTGAGCTCAGAAGTTCGAGACCAGCCTGAGCAAGAGTGAGACCCCATCTCTACCAAAAATAGAAAGAAATTAATTG
>CAUYSK010002600.1:0-11330 GCA_963575035.1 Avahi laniger | reverse complement strand
ATTCTTTTAACAGGATCTTCACACAGCAAATGTTTTAAATTTTGGTGAAGTTCAATTTGCTAGTGAAAGAAAGTTTTCAAATTTTACTTGATCCCTTTCACCACAATTATTCACTTTACACAAGTGCTGCTAAAGTCGCATCAGCATTCATTTGGTCATCAAATGCACTTCTGTGTCCCATGCTCGTTCGGCTGTCTCTATCTCATTCAGAGATCTATATCAGTACCAAAGGGCGTAGATCTTGCTCGGTAACTCTTCTAGTAGAGTGCATTACCTTTCTAGGGCTGCTATAACAAAGTAACACAGATTGGGTAGCTTAAACAACAGAAATTTATTTCCTCGTAGCTTTAGAGGCTAGAAATCTGAGATCCAGGTGTCAGCCAGCAGGGTTGGTTTCTCTGAGGCCTCTCTCCTTGGCCTGAGGTTGGCTGTCTTCCCTGTGAACATGTCTGTGTCCTAATCTCCTCTCCTTATAAGGACACCAGTCATATTGGATTCGGGCCCACTCCAACAGGCCCTGATTTTAACTTAATTACCTCCTTAAAATCCCTATCTCCAAATAGTGTACAAACTCTGAGGTGCTGGGGGTTAGGACTTCCACGTGATTTTTTGAGAGGGTAAAACATAGAGATACGGAGAACACTGCATAGTTCAAAGCACATAAAGATGCTCAACAAAACCTCATTATCTTAAATAACAACATTACTGACCTATATGGTGATGACCATGAGGACAATAACTCCTAAAAATTTAGAAAGCTCACGCCCATTAAGAGAGTTCTGGATGGGAACAATTGAAGCCTCAAGGATTGAAAGCAGGCATTGTTTGTCCTACCTCACACACAGTCACAGATCTATCCTTGGTTAAACCTGGAGGCCCCATTCTAATTTGCTTCTCTTAACCACTGTCAGACTGTGATCCATTATTGTGGAAACAGAGTTCAACCGTAACTTGTGATCCCATTCCAATATTTCAATTCCATTTCCTTGAAGATACTTAGAATTAAGAGAGATTTTTAAGAGCACCTCTTGTGTGCCAGACACTATTCCAAATGCTTTATAGATGCCAACGCATTTAATCCGCATGCGCCCATTGAGATGGATGCATAACCTTCATTGTGTTGACAGACAAGGAAATAGATAACGTAACTCCGGAGGTCACACAGTAAGTGGATGATGAGGTATAACTTTGGCAATGGTTGAGTCGGGGTGTCATGATCCTGACCCTGTGATAGCTGGTAGTGATGACAGTGGTGAAGGCAGGGACGCAGGCTGTGGCTAACGTGAGGTCCACATCTGCAGTGGGAGGAGGTTGGGACTGTCCCGGGAAGAGGGAATCAGACACCCGCTCCAGCTGGAAGTGCCATGGTTGAGAGGGAGGAGAGAAGGGAAGTGGCCTCGACACACTCACTTCGGAGCCCGGTGGCTTTAATGAGCACTGTGACACGGATGTACTTCTGGGCAACATGAGTGGCAACATAGTAAACAAGGGTCTAATCAGACCCCTGGAGCTCTGAAGTCTGTAGACTCAGAACCTTGTAATACCACGAAACTCACTTTAGAAGCATGAAAAGCAAAGTAACTGCTGTAGAAAACAATCAAGGAAAAAATTACAGAAAATTAATCAGCAAAGATAAAAGAGATCATGAAAATAGAGAAAGATGACAGGTATAGCAAACTGAGGGTATCTCATGAACATAAAAGTATTTGTCACTGAACAGAATGGTAAAAACTAATGAAATTGGAAATTACTTAAAAATAAAATAAGTTGTTTCTGAAATCAAAGAAAATTGAAGATAAATGGCAAGAACTGAAACAGAGCATGTAGCACTGAAAGAAATGGTGATGAAGTTACTTAGTGTCAAAGATAAAGAAATAATCTAAAGGCATCTAGACAGGAGAGCAATTCATCTACAGTGAAGAAAAATCAGGATGGGCTTCAATCCCGGCCTAAGGTGCACAATCTCTGTAGAGATTTATAGCTTGCAAGTGTCTTAGGGGAAAATCTTTTTTTTTTTTTTGGTTTTTTTTGTTTTTTGTTTTTTGTTTTTTTTTGAGTCAGAGTCTTGCTCTGTTGCCCAGGTTAGAGTGCCGTGGCATCAGCCTCACTCACAGAAACCTCAGACTCCTGGGCTCAAGTGATCCTCCTGCTTCAGCCTCCCAAGTAGCTGGGACTACAGGCACGTACCACCATGCCCGGCTAATTTTTCTCTATTTTTTAGTAGAGACAGGGTCTCGCTCTTGCTCAGGCTGGTCTCGAACTCCTGACCTCAAGTGATCCTCCCACCTTGGCTTCCCAGAGTGCTAGGATTACAGGTGTGAGCCACTGTGCCTGGCCAGCACAGGAAAATCTTAAAGAAAAAAAGAACCATGAAGACATTTTAAAGGACATTCAGTGGCCTTGAATTTTTGTGTTATTTTGAAATTATTTAGAAAGATATAGATGATAGAGAGACAGTTTTATCTATATCAAAAACGTAAAATGCTCAGAAACCAAGATTTTCCATGTAAAACAAAATAGATTAAAGATATAAAATAAAGGAAGTTAAGAATTGTAAACACCACTATGAAGTAATGATTTATTTTTCTGTTTATAAAAACAATCCAGACTCCACTAAGAGACTCCTGGAATTGATAAACAAATTCAGCAAAGTCTCAGGATACAAAATCAATGTATTCAAACCTGAAGCATTTCTATACACCAATAACAGTCAAGCTGAGAATCAAATCAAAGACTCAATACCATTCACAATAGCTATGAAGAAAATAAAATATCTAGGAAGTATTTAACCAAGGAGGTGAAAGATCTCTACAAGGAAAACTGTGAAACACTTAGGAAAGAAATCTCAGATGATACAAACAAGTGGAAAAACATATCGTATTCATGGATCGGTAGAATTGACATTGTTAAAGTGTCCATACTACCCAAAGTGATTTACAGATTCAATGCAATTCCTAGTGAAATACCAACATCATATTTCACAGTTCTAGAAAAAATAATTCTATGTTTGGAACCCAAAAAGACCCCAAATAACCAAAACAACCTTAAGCAAAAAGAACAAATCAGGAGGCATCACATTACCAGACTTCAAACTATACTGCAAGGCTATAGTAACCAAAACAGCATGATATTGGCACAAAAATAGACACATAGACCAATGGAACAGAACAGAAAACACAGCTATTGAACCATCTATACATAGCCAATTGATCTTTGACAAAGCAGACAACAATGTACACTGGGGAAAAGAAGCCCTATTCAATAAATGGTGCTGGGAAAATTGAATAGCCACATGCAGAAGAATGAAACAGGACACCTATCTCTCACCACTTACAAAAATTAATTCAAGATGGCTAAAAGACTTAAATGTAAGTCATGAAATCATAAGAATTATAAAAGAAAACGTAGAAAAACCTCTTCTAGATATCGGCCTAGGCAAAGAATTTATGTCTAAGACCCCAATGGCAATTATAGCAACAACAAAAATAAATAAATGGGACCTGTTTAAATTAAACAGCTTCTGCATAGCTAAGGAAATAACAGAGCCAATAGAGAACCTACAAAATGGGAGAAAATATTTGTAAATTATATATCCAATAAAGGGTTAATATCTAGAATCTACAAAGAACTCAAACAAATCAGCAGGAAAAAACACAAACAACCCCATTAATAAGTGGGCAAAAGACATGAAGAAAAGTTTTTCAAAAGAAGATAGACAAATGGCCAACAAATACTTGAAAAATGCTCAATGTCACTAATCATCAGGGAAATGCAAATTAAAACCACAATGAGATATCACTTTACCCCAGTTAGAATGGCTTTTACTAAAAAGTCCAAAAACAATAGATGCTGGCATGGATGCAGAGAGAAAAATACCTATAACACTGTTGGTGGGACTGCAAATTAGTACAACCTCTATAGAAAACAGTATGGAGATTTCTCAAAGAATTAAAAGTAGACCTACCATTTGATCCAGCAATCCCACCACTGGTATCTACCCAGGAAAAGAAGGAAAAGAAGTCCTTTTATCAAAAAGACACTTGCACTCAAATGTTTATTGCAGCACAATTTACAATTGCAAAGATATGAAATCAACCCAAGTGCCCATCGATTCATGAGTGAATTAACAAAATTTGGTATATGTATACCATGTAGTTCTATTCAGTCATAAAAAAGGATGAATTTATGCCTTTTGCAACAACTTGGGTGGAACTGGAGACCATTATTCAAAGTGAAGTATCTGAAGAATGGAACAACAAACGGCACATGTACTCTCTAATAAGTTGGAACTAACCAAGGGGCCCACATGCAAGAGGGAAGTAAAAGGCATTAGAAATCAAGCAGGGGGGAAGGGGGAGGAGAGAAGGAGCAAAAACCTACCTAACAGGTACGATGAACACTACTCCAGTGATGGGCACACTCACAGTCATGACTCAAGCATTACAAAAGTGACCCATTGAACAAAAATATTTGTACCCCCTTAATGTTTTGAAATAATAAAATAAAACCCAGTAAGAAATCAGGACCTAGAGTCCCGATTGTGACTTCTAAATAGCATTTTACTCTAAAAGAAGCCAGGGATTGTGAATCTTAGGTTCATTCTCATTTAAGTTTGGGGCATAACAAAGATATCCAATTATTGCCCCAAACAGTAAAAGGTACACAATGTAATAAACTAAGGCGGAAAAATAAGAAGTACGAGAAAGGGAAAGGAAGATGCAGAAATGTTATTTGAAGGTGATATCTACATAGAAAAGACAAGAAAGTTTGCAGACTATTAGAACAATAAGACAGCTGAGTCCAATTGACTATAGATAAATATTAAATATTTATCCTGTAGGACATTCAAAAGCCAACAATGGCTATTATAAAATGTAATGGAAATACAATCTCATCTCATATAAGGGTCACAAAAATGTTAAAATATTTAGAAATAATGCTAACTTTAAAAATTATGGAAGATATTAATACATACTGAGGAAATGACTAAACATTCCTGAAAGATAGAAAAGGAGGACAGTGGGATAGATGTATAATCATCACAGCTGGTATGACACATCATAAAAACGTAATTTTTCCTCAAATTAAACTCTAAGTTCAACAGAGGGCGTGTGTGTGTGTGTGTGTGTGTGTGTAGCTCTGTGCAGCTGACCCACAAACGCAGGAACACTAACTGAGCAAATACACACTGAGTGCTTAGCATGTCTAAGACACCATCCTAGGCACTGGGCGTTCAACGGTGAGTGAAAGAAATAGAAATCCTGCTTTCATGGATCTTACATGAAAGTGAGAAAAACAGGCAATAAATAAAATACATATGTTGGTACGAAGGAAAAAGGTCATGGAAGGAAGCTAAGTGTAACGATGGAAGGAAATAAGTTGATTCATCAGATGAGGCTTCACGAAGGAAGAGCGACATTTGAAGAAAAGTTTGAAGGAGGTAAAGAGCCATGAGACTCGCCAGAGAGAATGTCACAGACAAATAGGATAGTGACAAGATACAAACAACAGCAGGGCAGCCAGGAAGGATGGAGCTGGGTGAGCTCTAAAAAAGAGAAAAATGGGAAAAGAGAAATTGAATATTTTTGAGGTTTTGCATAAAAGGAGATGAGAAATGGTTTAGTAGGTAAATACGGGGTCAAGAGAGGAAAGACAGAAAATGGTCCCAGAATGATCAGGTGTGAAAAACCAAGGGCATCTCTTGAACCTCTAGTTAGAAAAAACCACAGCACACATCTACGATGATGAGAATGTTCCGTGGGGAGAGAGAGCGTTACATGGTGAGGGCTGCTGGAGCTGCATCTCTGAGCTGGCCACGAGAGGACGAGATCTTAGAGCAAAGTAGAAGGTTCGGTTTTCCTGAGTCAATGGTCAGCTCATCCTTAGTAAAAGGAGAGGGGGCTTCGTCTATTTATCTACAATGTGCAGGTGGCAGCAGCCTGTGGCTGCTCCGTGAGCCACGATTTCTAAGAAAAGGAGATGGATGAACTGGATTTTATTTTATCCTAACTCCTAGTCTCCCCTCCCCGACTTGCTTTTCTTGGGGTCTTATCATCTTATCAGCCCCAGTCAATGACAACTCCACCTGCCAATTTTTCAGGACAATCCCTCGTTGCCATGACTTCTCTCCATTTCTCTTACACCATCATCGTATGTCTTTCTTCATGTATGTAGCCACAACCTGACCATGCCTGTCATGTCCACCGTTTGGGACTCCGTTGACTCGGGCTGACGTTTCAGCACGAATGCCTGTAGATTGGCTTCCATGTGTCCAGACTTCAGCCTTCCACCTTCCCCTTTTTCCTTCAGCCTTTTCTCAACACGGCAGCCACAGCTAAGATGCTAAAATGTGTCAGATGCCCTCACTCCTCTTCTCAAAATTTTCCAGTGATCCCCCATCTCAGGCAGAGTGGAAGCTAAGACCCTCTCCCAGACCCTCCCACTCAGGGACATCATCTCCCTCAACTACCCCAGCTCATTCCACTCCAGCTACGTGGGCCTCTTAGCAGTTCCTCAAACCAGAGGCCTATGAGGACACCTGGACTTGCTGTTTTCTCTGCCTGGACCCCTCTGCCCTCCCACAGCCACATGCCCTTCCTCCCCGCCTCCTTCGAACCCCTGCAAAAACGTCACTTTCCCAGGAAGGCCTCCCTTTCCCCGAAATCAAAATGCAAACCTCTCCCCGAAACATAACCACTCCCTATCCTGATACCCTTATTTGTATGTATATGTGTGTGTACTTGTCAAATATGAAATACCTACAGAAAATATTTGTAAAACAGTAAGATTTAAATGTAAAATCAAAACGAATTTTTTTAGAAGACAACATAGAAAATCTTCACAATCTAGGACTTAATAAAGAGTTCCTAGATATGGCTTAAAAAGCACAATGCATAAAAGAAAAACCTGATGAATGAAACTTCATCAACATCTAAACCTTTGCTCCGAGAAAGACCCTGTTAAGAGGACAAAAAGTCCTACAGACTGGGAGGAAAGATTTGCAAAATATCTGTCTGACAAAGGACTCATATCTAGAATAGAGAAAGAACCCTTAAAACTCAACAACAAAAATAATAATAATTCAGTTAGAAAGATATGAACCATATTTCACCAAAGAGGATATGTGAATGGCAACTAAGCACTTGAAAAGTGTTCAACATCATTAGCTAGTAGGTAAATGCAAAATGAAACTATGAAGAGATATCACTAAACATATATCAGATTGGTTAAAATTTAAAAAAATAGTAACAAGACCAAATGTAGGTGAAGATACAGAAAAACTGGATCACTCATATATTGCCAGTGATAATGCTAAATGGTACAGTTACTCATTTGGTAGTTTGTTTAAAAAAAAAAATTGTATGCAACTAACGTACAACCCAGCAACTGCACTCCTGGGCATTTATCCTAGAGAAACAAAAATGTAAGTTTATACAAAAACCTGTACACGAATGTTTAGATCAGGCTATTGCGTAACAAGCACAAATGGAAACAATCCACATGTCCTCTAGTAGGTGAATCATCAAACAAACTATGCTACACCTACACCATAGAATACTATTCAACAATAAAAAGAAACTGAACGTCTATAAATGTGCCCACTTAGATCTCAAGGGCATTATATTGAGTGAAAAAGGCAACTTCAAAGGTCACACAAAGCACCAAATGCACTCACCATCAAATTGGTATTAAGTGATCAACACTATGTGCACATATAGTAATAACATCCATCGGGTGTCGGGCAGGTGCGAGGAGGGGATGGGTATGTTCACAGCTAATGGGTGCGGTGCGCACCGTCTGGGGGATGGACACTTGAAGCCCTGACTCGGTGGGGCAAGGGCGATATATGCAACCTAAACATTGGTACCCCCGTAATATGTTGAAATAAAATAATAATAATAATAAAAGATCACACACTGTAGTATTTAATTTATATAACATTATGTAAAATTCTTGAAATGACAAAATTATAGAAACAAAAAAGAGACTGGCGGTTGTCAGGACTCAGGGATATTGAAAGATGGGTATTAGTGTGATTCTAAAGCGATAGCAGGAAGGAGTTCTTTGTGGGGACAGAATAGTTCTGAATCTTCGAAGTTACACCTGACGGGAGGATGCGTTCTAGTGTGTTCTGTGGCACTGTAGGGTGAATAGGTTAACAATAACTTAGTGAATATTCTTTAAAGCTAGAATAGAGAACTTTGAATGTTCACAACACAAATGATAAATATCCAAGGTGATTGTATATACTAATTATCCCAATTTGATCATCACACATCTTATACATATATCAAAATATCACTCTGAATCCCATAAATACGTACAATCATTATATATCAACTAAAAATAAACGGAAAAAATAGTTCTGCATGTTGACCGTGGCTGTGGTTACAGGAGCCTGCATGTCCAACAGGCTGGCACAGAACACGCACACATTGCTCTGAAGCCAATGGCCGGGTTTTGCTACTGTGCTACACTCATGAAGATACAGGCAAAACTGGATGGATGTGCATGGTACCTCTTTATCACTTTTGCAGCCTCTTTGAATCTATAACTATTTCAAAAGAAAAAGTTTAAAAATGTTAATGTAGAGTCTTAAAAATTATAGAGCAAACACTCACGTAACCTACCCTCAAGTCAGATGCCCCGCGTTCCCCTTCCCAATCACAAGCCCCCACCCCTCCCAAGGGAAACCAGACTGTTAAAGGAGCACAGCTATGTGCCCACCCTCGATGTCTCTAGTCTGCCACACTGGCACTGAGTCAGGAGGCAGTACTACAAACAGAGCTTCAAGTGATTCTGAGGAAGGGAGCCCCCCACACCCCCAGGAAGCCACAGCTCAGTGGAAGTGGGGGCACATTCTCACTCAGGCTCCTGTTTGCCTCCAAGCCTATCTTGATTAATGCGACCTCTGTAAGTCACACTCTCATCTGTATAAAATGGAGATGAAGAAATACATATGCCTCCACCAATCACTGGGGAAATGAGAATCGAAATCACAATGAGATATCATCTCATATCCCTTAGAATGGCTACTATCAAAAAGACAAAAGATAACAAGTGTTAGTAAGGATGTGAAGCAAAGAGAACACTATGCACTGTTGGTGGCAATGTAAATTAGTGCAATCACTACGAAAATTAGTATGGCATTTCCTTGAAAAACTATAACTAGAACTACCATATGATCCAACGATTCAACTTCCGGGTATATATCCAACGAATCTGAATTCAGAATCTCTAAGAGATATCTGCACTCCCACATTCATTGCAGCATTACCTACAATCTCAAGATATGGAAAGAATCTAAATGCCCATCAGTGGATGAATGGATAAGGAAAATGTGATGTATACATACAATGGAATTTTATTCAGCCTTCAAAAAGGAGAGCCTGCCATTTGCAACAACATGGATGGACCTCACTTACATGTGAGATGATAAAAAAATACTCAAATCCACAGAACCAGAGAGTAGAATGCTGGTCACTAGAGGCTGGTGGTAAAGAGAAATGGGGAGGTGTCACTCAAAATGTACAAAGTTTCGGTTATGCAAGATGAGTAAGTTCTGGAGATCTACTACAAACATAGGGCCAACAGTTAATGATACTGTCCTGCATGCATGAAAACTTGCTAAGAAGGTAGATCTTATTACAAAGGAAAAACATACTGATAAATTAATTACCTAATTAATAATGAGGCAGGAGGAACCTTTTGGAGGTGATGGATGGGTTTATGGCCTTGATTGTGGTGATGGTTTCTTACATGCATATTTATTTCCAAACTTGCCAAGTTGTAGACATTAACTATGTTCGGCTTTTTGTATGTCAACCATACTTCAATGAAGTGGTTTAAGAAATCACCTTCCTTAATCCCATGAAAACCCTTTTTAGTATGTTCATTTTGGTTACACTGGATTCTAGTTTACGGTAAGGGGCACTGGCATTGTCACGCTTTTGAATCTTCCCATCCATAAGTATGACACATCTCTCCCTTTATTTAGGTTTTCTTTTGTATGATTTTTGAACAATTTTTTATTTATTCCAGATACCTGATGATTTTTATTGCTATGATTTGGTAGGATTTTTATTACATTTTGAATTGCAGGTAGTTAGGAATGCTGTTAATTATTTTAATTTTTAACTTTCCATTTGGAAATAATGCCACGTGTACAGAAAAGCTGCATAACCCCCACCGGACTTATCCACTGTCAACACTGACATTGACATTCATGAAGAATACAGTCCTCCGGTTTTTATTAATAGCAGAACTTCCCCATTTGGAGTTTGTCTGATGTATCCTCATCATTAGACTCTGCGTACACGTTCTCATCCAGAATTCTACACAGGCAATATTGGTTCTCAAGGTGTTTCACCTAAAAGCAAATGCTCATCTGCCCTCGTTGATCTTATTTTTTATTACATGGTCAAAGTATTGTCCACTTTCTGCACCATAGATGGCTACTACTTGTCTCTTGCAACTGATTAGTCATCTCTGGAGAAACACTCTCAGGTGAGCGTCCTGTCCTTGTTGAAATGTCCCTTAGACGTAGTGAGCATCCACTGCTGCTTCATGCCTGGTCTGACCTTTGCCACTGTGGTGGAAAAGAATGATTTTGTTTTTCCAACTTCATGCCGTTGATGTTTGCAGACTGATATTCTATTCAGCCACTTTCCTCATTTTTTAGTTCTAATAATGTGGAAAACCTCATGGATTTTTTTCCAAATAAATAGTCATACCGTGAGGTCTTTATCTATCCAGATAGTCCTCTGAGCCACTGGGGGGTAAACTCTTAAGCTTATCAAGCCAGTTTTACATTCCTAACGTCCAGAGCTTCTTTCTCTCTTTCAAGCCCAGCTGTGTGTGTGTAATCACATGACTTACCGAGCGCGTCACGGAGCGTGTGGAAGCGTCTGCTGCAGGAGGCAGCCTGCGATAGTTCACTTCGCCAGGATGCAGACAGCAAATCTCTAAGTCCGTGCTACCCAAAAGTGCTGGACAAGACAAAGAGCTTATACTGGAATGTAAATCACACACTGCTGCCTTGATTAAGACAGACTTACTACTTTTTTTAAGAAGTCAGTTTATCTAAAAAGCATGCTTAGCAATGGGATTGATTTGCTAACATATTCTCGCACAAAGTCCTTCTATCAGCAGCTCAGGGGCCCACACTTCCAGCAGAATTCTGAATGGCTTGCGGGGAACGTGGCCAGTGCTCCCCACAAAAAACCGGGTCCCTTTGGTAGAGTTGCAAGGGATAAGAAAATAATAGAGAAAAATGGAAAATGGAAAAAATAAAAGAATACACTGAGACAAAGATATAGTTTTATAAAGTT